>JADLZK010001527.1:0-61963 GCA_015847255.1 Hyparrhenia diplandra | reverse complement strand
TGCGGTCGAGACACGGAACAAGCGGTCGAGGGTATAAGATAGATGGTCTCAAACCTAAATCCTCACCAACAACAATATATATACAGGTAAAGGTAAAATAAGCACACCGCGGTGACCACGGTAGTTTATCCGTGATTTGACTATACAAGGCTTGCCCTAAGAATGCCCACGTTGTTGAAACCACAAAGGAATGAAGCTCACCACAAAAGGTTTGCCTCTTTGCCTCGTTCTAGATCTAGAATAGAATCTAGAGATGTAGGGTGATATACATTAGATGCAAGAGGTTTACAAACTTATCCCTAGAACACACAAGTTGGCAAGCTCAAGGGAAACACACTAGCGGCTAGAGACAAGCTCAAGAGTAAAGAACCAAACCGCGGCAAAGTGCGAACCAAGTGCCTCTAGAACGATGAAGATCGGTGGGGCTCCCTTCCAATCGAAGTTTACTTGCAGCCCTCACACTCCATGAAACCGATGTATAAACGGTGGAATGGAGTGGATTTGCTTAGAGGAGTGGGGCTTCGTGGAGGAGAGAGGAAGCTGAGCACTTGGGACCTTTCTGTTGAAATGAGCGAGAAAAGATTACCGTTGGAGGTGAAAAGGAGAGCGCAAAAGCCACTACGCTGTGATTGTTAGGAGTGCAATGACACTTGCGCCCTTTCGGACTTTCAATCAGCGAGATTAACTGAGAAAGAATTTGAATGTACTTGACTAAGTTTGGGCTGGAAGGTATATTAGCAGTGTGAAAATAGTACTTGGTTGCAGCTTCGACACGGTGATTCTAATCCCTCTTAGTATCCTATATATGAGAATTCAAAATGTAAAATGAATATAAACCTCTTTAAATTACCAACGGCAAATTGATAGGAATTACTCCTCTTTGAGTTTTGTATACTCTTTGCTTATTGCTGCTTTGTCAACTCGATAAATCTCATTAGTCACCTCTATTTAGATTGTCACAGCCAACGCCAAAACCCACATTAAGTTGGTGCACCCACAATCTCCCCTTTTTGGTGATTGGTGACAACCTAATTAAACTTACTTACAAAGACAAAGTCAAATAATAGAGATTTTTGAGCCATGGATATGAGTGCCTCCCTCTAAATATGTGAGTGGTAGCAGATCACTCAAGCTGATATTCCTCTCTTTTGTCAAGAGTCACATATTTAGGTAATTGAAACCTCCTAAATGTGTGAGTGAGACTTGAATTATAGAATTTGACATCACGGTCCAAAGTTTACACATTGGTGATGTAAGGCCTCCCACACATCCGCTCGCGTAGGGTGCGCAAGGTTGCTTGCTGGAATGTGTCAGGAAGAATATAGAGTGATGCAACATGACAGTTTAAGCGCAGAGCATGTCCCGGTTTTGTTTTGACTTGGCGGCACCTTATCTTTATCCAAAAGCTTGTTGCTACTATGTTTTCACGGCATGAAACATACTTAGCAGACTTATTATCTGACATGAATATGACAAGCCTTCATCCACCTTGTGAGAACCAACACATGTCCAAACTACATACAGGAGGGAACAAAGTTGCATTATTACAAGTTTACGAAATAGTTTTGAAACCTACTTTCCTGGCTCCAACTTCTAGGACATGCTAAACTGAGGTGTGACGTTGGCCGAAAAGTTTGACCCCATGACCCCTCAATTTTTCTCCACCTTTGGCCTGAAAGCACACCAAAAAGGAGAAAAGAAAAGAGAGATAAGTCACTTTCTGAAACCTTTGTCACTCCTCCTGGAGTCTCCTCGTCCTCTCGTACCGTCACCTGCTCCTCCTCCTGCGAGAAATTGGAAGAAATAGCGGCCACGCCGCTTGCGTGTGAGTAATCAGTGGCGTCTCACAGCACAAAGGCGCAAGCGTCTCATCCCAATCAAGCTCCTGCCACGAGGGTGGTGTCACCAGGACTCTGCGGACTCACGAAGGCTGGGAAGCTTTCATGAGGTGGAGAAGGGGCGGTGAAAGTGGTGAGCTCACCGCGCTCTCTGTCCTCCCCTGCACTCGCTCAACCACGTGGCGGTGACTGCTTGGTAGGTGCAAGTCTCAAACATAGCCTTCATGTGGTCATCTTCTTCTTGGCTGCTCTTGCCTACTAGCTCTAGCATGAGAGCTCTACGGAACCTCTGGCGGGGAGAGATTGGAGTGTCCTCTCTAGGCTGGTGCCTCTACATTTCTTCTTCTTTGTGTCCATCTCGAGGTTGTAAGCCTTGTGCTCATACATCTTGTTAAACCTCTAAGTAGGACACTCTCTCAATCCTAAAAACATGATGCTTAGGGAGGGCATAAAGGCAAGCTCTTCCTACCATCATCGTAGCATCGGCTAACTCCATCCCGCAGATATCTGAGCACATTGAAGTTCTCACCACACACGGAGCAAGTCTAGCTACTTGATTCTTCCAGCCATGCAAGTTTGAGGCTACCATCAGGATCAATGAATTGTTCTGAGAAGGTTGTTGAGAATGTAATATAGAAGCTGTTCAACCCTCTCGCAACCCATGCACACTTATTCCTTTGATTTCTCCGCATGTAGCTAGAGCAGCCAGGCTCAAGCTTCTTCACAGGCGCGGGCAAGGAGTGTACTTCCTATGCTCCTTTGCCAAAACCAAGAATCACGGAGAAGGTGACAAAGTCAAGCGAGTGAAATCAGTCATCATTGCGTATATCGAGAGAAGTAGGTAGCATGGGCACCCAGAATCGACATTCAGTCATCTTTGGAACTCCATCAAGGATTCACCGACTCGTAAGCCACGATAGCCACTGTTGATCTAAACCTCTCTGCTTGAAGGGCCCAATCTATCAACAGTGCATCTCTCTAATCTTGGGCTTCCTCTTCTTGAGCAGAGATGAGGCATAGAAATCGACGAAACATTTAAGAACACACATGTAGTCAACTCCCTGGGTCCTTGGGAGTGGTGTATGGGTTCACCCTCTAACTCGGTGTAACTCCAACTTACTCCTTTATTAGGTAAGTCAATTCTCCTAGCGACCCACAGCGCTTTACATCATCACGGAGGTCTTCTAATCTCAATCTGCTCCTCATGGTGCATCATGCTTGGAGTCACAATACTTAAGAATCGGATATCAAGCTGGTGCACAGACATCAATCTCACAAGGATCTTTGCGCACAAGCTCATGCACATGCTTGCCTCTCTTTCTTAACATTTTGCTTTCATTTGGTCCAGAAGGAGGCGAACCTCGCCTGCTTTCTCCGGAAAGCAGCCGCCCGCGGCCTTTCTCTTGACCTTTGCCTTGACCTTTGCTCTCCCATCTAGCCATGCAAAGGGTTTAAAATCTATCAGTCCTCCAGCGATGTGGGGTGAGAGATACATATATATATATATATATATATATATGTGTGTGTGTGTGTTAATCGCATAAGATGAGTGATTGAAGCAATTGGTGTATTTGTTTTGAATCAGCTCGAGCGGCTTTACGCCACTTCGCCAGCGACACCGCCTTCAGGTTGCGTACTTATTGCGACAAACATCTTGTGCAATATGAACAAGCTACATGTATATCTATATCTACATTCCAGCGAATCTTTCGGAATCTTGACCAAAAATTGAAAAGGTGATGAAAGTTGCCATGGATTTTTGGTTTTGGATAAAGTTTTCTTGACGCCAGGTTTTGATTCGATTTGTTTCTCTCATTTTGTTCTAAGATTATTAGAGATGACCAGCAAGACGTTTAACTTTCAGCAAGGCGGTCTTCGGTCAACCATGCATACCATGGATGGGGTTATCCCTAAACCTCAAATCAAATTGAACCAGCGTTTCTCATGATCTAGCGACCTTCATCCTAACACTAATTAGAAATCCATAACAAATTTCATCCTAAGGCATAGATGGGCGGTTAGGGACTTTCTTACAGTGATTGAGAAGGAGAGAAAGAGAGTAGGCTGGCGACTAACGGTAGTACTTATTTGTACGTCGAGGAAGAAGAAACGGCGTATAGCGGTCACATGAAACAACAACCTTTGCCGTGGGCTGACACCGTCGAGCGATGTACGGTGAGGAGGTGGCCGGCCGGCGTCACCGTTCTATAGCCCCGCGAGAGAGAGATGGACCCGGTGGGAAGGTGAATGAGAGAGGAGAAAAGTCTTGCATGGAGCCGGGAAATAGGCCACGGTGAGCGTATCGAGGATGCTGAAAATCATCGGCGGCAGCACCGCTAAGTTGGCACCCTACTGGCTGAGGCGGTAAGTTTGCTTCTAGAAGCTCTCCCTCATATGCTAGATAATGAACATGTGACTCAAATTTCATAGCGGAACCCGGATCATCAGTAAAGCGATGACGCAATGTCATTTGAGTCGCTTGAAAACATTTGAAAGTCTTAATTTTCAAAGCTTTTCCTACTCATGTACTAGTTCTCTTTCCTGTGAAGGCATCACAGTTCAAGATAGGTTGCGAGAATCAAAGTATATTTAGTTCACTACATAAAGCGCAAAACCTTATCTCATCCCGAGGAGGCTTCTTGAAGATATAAGCTAGTTGCTTTCGGTGCTCACATGGCGAATTACGATATCTCGAGTTCATTGGTCTCTCAGAAGTGATGACGGATGTCTATGTGTTTTATTCTAGGGTGTGCTCACCAGGGTTATTTCGCGAGTTTGATGGCACTCTCGTTGTCACAAACCCTCTTTACAGCCGAAATGACATCAAATGCTAAGGTTTACTTCATCAAGCTAGTTGAGCACAACACTCTTGGTACAACATACTACGGCCTCGGCCGGTGGATGAACCCACAATTTTGCTTCTTAGAGCTCCAAGACACCAAAAGGACGTCAAAGGAATTGACATACTTTTTGATCTACTGCAACCCGGCATAATGAGATCCGAATAGCCAAGTAGATTCGAACTTGGAACCTGGGATACAAACCAGGTTTGGAGTGTGAACTAGATATCTCAAGATTCGCTTTTGGCACGTGCTTTGGATTAGCGCGAAATCAGCACACATGCACACTAAGCATAATGCTCCGGACTAGATGCACAAAGATAAAGAGGCGATCATGGAGCGTATACCTGTATATGCGGCGGCAGCCCCTTCTTCATCAGATCAAGATGTCCATTGCCCAGCATTGGAGTTTTGATTGGCAGCCTTAACCATATCAAACTTCTTCAACATATCTTGGGTGATTATTGCTTGGTTTGGCTAACGCGAAGTCCCTTCCTTCATTTGTTTTGCTTGAAAGCCAAGGAAGAACTTGAGCTCACCCATCATGTAGTAGACATCACCGAACCTCTTTGTCATAGTCCTACTAAATTGCTCAACATACATGACTACAAATATTATGTCATCGACATATGGCTGGCACAGTATCACCATTAACTTTTACTGTAAAAGAGAGGATCGGCCTTCCCTACTTAATAGAAACCTTGTTGGCAAGAACTCCTTAAGGCACTCTATACCATGCTCTTGTGGTGCTTGCCTTACTTAAGCCCATAGGCTCTGACTTGTACACATGGTTGGGAGAAATACTTGGGATCTTAAAACGGGTAGTTTGCTCAGCGTAGAACTTCCTCTTTACAAAAGGACCGTGGGAATGCACTCTTGACGTATTTGATATACTGGCGGAATCCTTGATGAAAGCGTGAAGGCTAGAAGAATCTTGTGAAGGATTTGCTTCTAGTCTTGCTACCGTTACTATGTCTCATCAAAGTCAACCCTCTACTTGAGTAAAGAAACCTTGAGCCACCCAATCTTGCTTTGTTTCTTGTAGCGACCATCTGTCTTGCTTGTTCGAAAGACCCATTTGGTGCCAATGATGTTTTGTGGGTCTTTTTCTACTAAGTCCCAAACTTGGACTTTCTTTTGAAGTTGTTGAGTTCTTCTTGCATGGCTAGCAACCAATGAAACATCCCTTGAGAGGCATCTTCAGCCTTGAAAGAAGTTCGAACAGGGGCAAGGTAATGTTCATAAATCGCGACTAGATGTGATCAGTAGTTACTTACTCCCTTCGAAGACTCCCCAAAGGATATTTTCAGCGGGGTGATACAGTTGATGGTTTTGTATCAGTAGCCGTGGGTGATCAACTCAATCATCCTCAACTAGCTTCAACAACTATGAAGTCATCCTGACTTCAAGTATAGGAGCAAGATCAAATTACTCTAGCGGTATTGCAGGTGTTGGAGTAGATGCTGTTGGCGGGTGGAGGGGCGGCACGCCCGCTCTGCTGAACCCTAGCGAGGAGGTGGGCTGCCCATCATTTGGAGAATGCGTCGGCGGAAATTGGTGCAGCCCGGCGTCTTGATGATCCCATTGTTCATTGGCTTTACAATGTGCTTTGGCCAGTAGAACATCTCTTAATAGCCAATTGCCCGATAGCTTCACAAGGTGGATCCTCCTTTCCTACAACGCACGATCAGCATACCGCCAGAGCCATTAGATTCATCGATATGCACATCTGTAGTGACTTCCGGCCTACGGTGAACATTTGAAGACCACGATAAGGCATCTCATTTGATCCACTTTAGAAACATACGCATCAACCTTAGGTGCAAACTTAGAGGTTGGGCTTTTGTTAGGAAATGAAACGCACTTTGACACCCTAAAAGTAAGACACCTTTGGTTTGCGTACCGATTAAAAGCTCATATGAGGTTTCTTGATTTCTTGTGGAGGTAGGAGCGGTTGATTGCATGACAAGCGGTATTGATGGCTTCACACCTGCAAAAGATATCGAAGTCTTGTATTTATACCTTTATTTCTTGCGACAACAGGTGGTCTATTCTTCCCTCTCTACAACTCCATTTTGTTGAGGGTGCTATGGGTGAAAACTCATGTTTGATACCTTTTACCTCTTCATCAAAGGAATTCTTCCAACAGTTATTCATTGAATTCACTTCATTGTCACTTCTTATTTTCTTGATTGGGCTGAATTCTCTTTTGAGCCCTTCTAATGAAGGTTTTCACCTTACATTTTGTACCGGCTTTTGCTCTGAAGACAAAGAAACCCAAGTGAAGCGAATAATAACAACCAACGAGTCCATGCCCAATATCACGATGCCCCAAAGGTGGCAACGGTCAAAGATCCATGAATCATCAAAGTTTATTGTAGTGGTCATGATGCTCTTTGGTGGGTGAGAATACGCCTACTTGCTCGGCAACAGCGCTACAAATCTGTCTTTGTCAAAATCAATATTTGTTAGTCCAATGATGTGGTTTCTTTTTTGTAGCAGTTTTGGCCAGTTCCTCTATTAGCATGGGGGCAGTGCGTGATGCAAAAGCCAACCATACTGAATACATAGAAC
Source organism: Hyparrhenia diplandra (assembly GCA_015847255.1). NCBI lineage: Eukaryota > Viridiplantae > Streptophyta > Magnoliopsida > Poales > Poaceae > Hyparrhenia > Hyparrhenia diplandra. The sequence goes on along the minus strand of JADLZK010001527.1, from coordinate 54,711 downwards.
CAGGTACTCTTAAACGAATCTCACTTTGTGTTGAAATCAACTAAGTAGAGAAGCTTATTCTTGAGTTGCCCGTGAGGCAGCTTGACACCAACATCCGTAAAGGGAACGTTATGCAGCCTTGCCTTTTCCCCACAAAGTTGTGAGACCGACAACAAATTATCCTAGGGATTCAACATACAAGACATCGAATATATCATGGTTAGTTGTGATAAGCGATTTACCAAGACCCATCACACTTACCTTAAGCGTCATCTTAAATCGAATGATGTCGCGCTTGGATGCAGGCGATAGGAGAGTATGATGAAACACATACTCCTTTCTCACGTCATATGATTTGTACATCTCGCATCAAAGCACCCAACTTGATCCCGCGGTATACTGCAGAAAGCAGTTAGTTCTAAGTTTGGAGGCCCCCCGACTCCGCGGGACCTTTCATATTAGTCACAGAATTTTTGGGGCCAGTAGAAGTGTGTAAATAGAATTACGTCGCGCAGCGCGGCTTGGCATACCTCCCCAACTATTTGTTGACCTTCAGCACAGCTTGGAAACTCAAAATGCCAGTATGGTGATTGAGCCTTGGGATGATATACAAACCTATTTGGGTTGATAAAACTATTTTAACGTTTTACGCACAACTGTTGCTTGAGCAACCTACTTGATGGGTTTACGGGCCGGGGAGGTGATGAGTTGCCTTCCCTTTCTTAGGGGCACGGCGGCGACGCCGCTGGAAGTGTCGCGGCGGCCTTTAAAGCAGCTCTTTTCGGTATCGCGAGCATCATGAAATCTCTGGCTCATCTTCCCTTTGTACAAAATTTGGTTACACTCATAGCCATTTACAATCTTTCTTTCCATTTGTCTTGGTTCCTCTGCGTGTGGCCTAACCCATCCTTTGATTCTAAGTTTTCTTCCATCAGTATGTTGGCCAAGCACAACTTGGTTGGTCTCTTTGCTTGCCCTCCTTTACATTTTCTTGGCCAGGTTTGTTTTCTTTTTCAGCAAAGTGTTAAGCCCTAGCAATCTCCTTCTTCACATTGCCTCCCATGTTTGCAAGGTTTGTGGCTTGACTCTTGAAGTCTAGATTGAAACATTTACCACATCCATTGTTTGTGGAGGGAGTAGAGTTAATCCTTGTGGATATGAAGATGTGATTGCTCTCCCAAAAGAGGCTAGTCTTCCCCTCAAGTTGCTTGTGCTTTTTCTTTATGTAAAGTCACAATACTTTCATTGAAATGTGTTGCTTTCTTTGTGAGCATGGTCCTCTTTCTCTTTTACAAGTTTCTTTTTGTAAAAGGCACTCACTTCTTTTCAAACACAAGAGCGTCTTTGTTGTCCAACATAGAGCTTCTACTCAAGTCTAGTGAGTTCACCTTCTCTACTAGTTTCCAACACTTCGGCTTGGACACTCTAAAATCCTCCATTATCTTAGTGATAATGTTTTGGTCTTTGGATCTAGATTCTTTGTCAGGAAGTTATCCTTACTCTTTAAATACTAGACCCATCTGCATCACTTGAGCTATGCTAAGATTTCACTTCAGATTCTTTGCTCACTAGGGGTTGGAGGGTCTCTTGGATTTTGGAAAGTACGCTACTCAGCACCATAGGAGCAAATGTGAGGGAGGCCATGCTTCATCATCATGGGACATGTTGGAGAGAAGAGCCTTGGTGTGGAGATTTCAGGCTGTACCATGATATTTGCAATGTACATCTCTCATGACTCTTTTGGTTGGAGTCCCATTCATGTCTTGAGCTTCTCCGTATTTCTTTCCACTTTCTCTTACAATCTTTACCTCTTGTCATTGTTGGGGTTATACTTCTAGCATTGTTCACGTTCTCATGTGGACAATCCGCAACAGTCTTTCCGGTCTTCCACAATTTGGCATAATTTCTCCGCTTCTTCGCCATTTTGAAAACTTCCTTTTGCCACTCTTGTATCATTTTCTGCTTCCATGGCCCGGATTTGGTATTTCTTGATGAATAATGCCATACCTCCATTGATTTCGGCTCTATGTCAAGCCCCACTTTTAATGGGACTTTTAATCTCGCGTATTGGCGCCCGAGGATCACGCTACCAATACGTTACCCTTTCGAGTCACAAATAATGGAAATCAGTTATAGATGAACTATTCGAGCATATATTGACATAGGATAGATGTACTTACGCGGTGTTGAAGACACCACTCTACGATTATATTGATCGAGTAGCCGTATGTGGAAGCGATGGTTTTATCTGTGGCAGTCCCCTAGAGCGCTGGGACCGTGCGGGCACAACTCCATGTTCCGCGGCAACTTGAGCGGATGGAATTCACGGACTTCTACGTCTTTCTCCTAAGCAACGTCTTGTAAACTTCTATGTGCGTGGGTCTCCTACCGACGGCGACCTTACCTTCCGGATATCTTGCCGATATACGTAAAAATAGAGGGGTGAGTACAAAACGTGCTTAGCAAGTCCCAACCGGGGGTTGTAATTATTAAGGGTTTGGGCCCTAGCGAGTCTCTAAAAGCGCTCGCTAGTTCGGTTTATCTCATGTCATCACTGTCATGACACCACATGTTAGTCATCATCAAAATGTATATCTAATCATAGATGTTCGTCCTAGCACTTGCCCATTCCAAGGGCGTGGCTATTCGAATAGATTCAATTAACTTCTGCGAGAGGTTGTACACTTTTCCCCACCACGATAGACCTTTGCCCTTACCACAGCGACTTGGCTTAGAGCGGGCCTAACGAGATCCATTACCAGCAGGGGTGCTACCCTAGGTATATTGGTATAATCTTCACCCGCGACTTCTCGGGGGTTGGAAGGATAACACGCCACCCTAAGATGGCGCATCACCCTAGACAATATGGTGATACCAAATCACCCACGGCTTTTGGTAATACCTAATTACCCAACCTATCTTTATCAACACCACTCTCAATCTCAAATCATCAATATGTGCCTCTAGCACCTTGCGCCACAGCGCCCAAACACTTCCGTGGAAGACCACTCAGCATCCACGCCAGCCACATGGGGCCACTCTCCCCACATCTGCTCCCAATAGGTCGTTTGCACCTTTCGGCCACCTTGGATCCCAATTATACCTCAACCCAACGGGTTGTGAATCAAGCAGCCCCATAAGCGGCGTGTGGTGTATGCGTAATATTATACTAGGTAGAAGGTCTATGAACCGGTCCTTAGGGGGCGAGTATCTCTCGCGGGAACCCCTCGTGGCGATTCCCCGGCGTGGTATTTAGGCTCTACCGGACTACCACTACTCACCTCTTTTTTTGTTGGTTAGGGTTCATTAGGCATTCTCATGTTTCTCTTGATCACAGCGTATGGCGTGAATAACGTGGATGATTCGTCATCCCGCTTAGCTCCATAGCTACGTTATCGGGGCTCACACTACTATTTACTAATCCGATTTATTATTATCATCATCATTATATCATCATATTAAGGTCATGATTAAGGGGGTAAGGACTTGCACAGGATGTTCTTACGAATGCGCACGGCGTCGAGCGATCCTAGCTACGCCCGGACGGAAGCTCCCTAATCGGTCGTCGAATCTACTTGCGATGGCGATAAACCTAGCTTGAACTATAACATATAAAACAAACATAGAACATTATGGTGGCAAGGGGTTAGATGCATAGAGCTAGATTTTTAGATGAATTATGGAAGTCGTTTCACGCAGAAACGGAGTTAGTTTGCATGAGATATGGATTTTATAATATTAATCCCTAATTAGGGTAATATTATAATATAATTTTTATCATGTGATAATATTGGAACTAATTACATGATAAAAGTCTATAAATCAAATAATGAATTTACAAATTTTAAAAATTTTTAGACTCGGGAAAGTCCACTTATAACACTCATGTACAATATCCGGTGTATGCGTGCATTTTACAAAGTGTACCCAGGAAGGGTTACATACACGTGGGTGCCACGTGGGTCCGTGGGCGCCCGCGGTGGCTGCCACATCAGCGCCGTGGTGGCGGGGTTGCCCCAACTGCGGTGACGGGCGTGGAGCGGGGAATGGCGTGTCTCCTTGCGGTTGGTCGACGCCATGGCGGCGTCCGCGACAACGGGGGCGGCGTCGTAACCCGTTCCGTCCGCCACTCCTTTTTCGGGCGCTTGGCAAGGATTCGCGGGATTATTGTCTCGACGAGAACCTCGCGCCGTGGGGGTCTATTGATCCCTCTCGTCCTCGAATGTGGTGGTGCGGGTTAGGGGTGGCTGGGTGGGGCGCCTCCCCGGCGGCGTGTCGGCGGCGGCCGGCGGTGGCGCTCAAGTGACTGGGTGTTACTGGGGCGGCGTGAGGCTTGATAAGTAGGGAAATCGAAGAGGGGAGAGCGAGGAAGCGTACCACGCTGCCAATTGACCGACGAGCGACCACAGTGGGACGGCGGAGCTCAGGGTTTCTTCCCGGGCGGCGGATTCCCGATTTGGGGAAACGCGGATTCCGCGGCGTGGAGGAGAGGGGAGGGTAACCGAGGTGAGCCCGGTGTGTTCCCTGCCCGAGCGGAGCTTGTGAACCGAGGGGCGAGGTCGATCGAGAGGCCGAGGGGGCCTATTTATAGGTGCGGGCGGCGAGGCGTTGCCGTCGAGATATTTTCTCGGCGCGACGATCTTTTCCGACCATCCTTGCTGTGGCCGTGGACCTCGGGCTAGTGCTCCACGGCTGGAACACGGTGTGCTCACCTCCGGGAAGTGAGCCGGCCGTCGGGTCACGTCGCGCTACTGGCGGTGGTCGCCGCCCGCCATGGTCGGACGCTGGCGGCATCCGAGCTTCGCGGTGGCCCTGTTGGCGTTGGCGCCACTGCCGTGCACTTCGGCGGTGCCTCGGGTTGGGTCGGCCGGGCAAGGTGAGTGGGCTCGTTGTGTCCCCGTCGTCGTCTACATCGCCGGCGTCGTCCGTTGCGGCGGCAGCGCTCCAGCTCGGCATGTGGGGTTGCTTTCGCGGGTATTGATTAGCCCCCCGTGCACGTCCCCGTGGTAGGCGACGACGCAGTGGCCTCGTCGGCGGCACCCGTCGGCCGGGTCCTCGGCGGCGGTCGTCGATGGCGGCGGGCGGGTCCGCGATGTCTCCGAGTCGCGCCGCGTCCGTCCGGGAGGGAGGCGACGACCCGCGGGACCCGATCGTCGGCGAAAGTGGAGGGGAACGGCCGGGCCTCGCGATGTTGGGCTCGTCCTCGTCTCGGACCGGTGTTCGAGTGGGCCGCCATGGGGGCGTGGAGGGAAAAGAGAAGGGAAGGAAGGGGGGCTGGGGCGGGCGGGCGTTTAAAGGGGAGAAAGAGAGATTGAGCCTGAAAGCTCATCTCTAAATCCTTTCTCTTTTCTTTTTTCTATTTCCTTTTCTTATTCTCTATTCTTTCTCTCATTTCCTCTCCCACTATTTTATGTGGGTAAATATATTTGTTACATATTTATACAAGCTCTTATATTCACATCTCATGAAAATATTTATTGCACTTGTATAAATATGTAGATATATTTATGTGCACACACATTTTCCGTTCTCTCTTTATTCCACGTGTAACCTATACATAGATATTTTTAAATATTTTCACAAGCACCTTTATATTCCCAGGGACTATTATAAATTAGAATATTTATTTATTATGCTCATAAAATATTAAATATATATATTAGGTACACGACGAGTTTGTTATTTTATTCCCGAGAGATGATTTGTAAATCATTACTCATGCAACATTAAACTTCCATAACTAAAATCTAGAACTTACCTTGCACCTTTGGTCACCATAAGGTTCACAAGCAACAAACAAGGAGACACCTAATTTTCTATATGATGACATGCGAGGGGTTTTAAAAACGGGGTTTGGTTTAGCGGAAAAAAATAAATCAAGTTTTAGTTGTAATTAGAAAAAGTTCAAATTTTTAGTGAATTTTAAAATGATGCAAAAACACGGGTGTTACATGAGATTAGGGTTAACGTCGTATCTTGAGATTAGTGTTTATGTCTTTTGTGAGATTAGGGTTCATATGGCGTTTCTTTGAGATTAGGGTTCATTGCATTACGAGATTAGGGTTCATGGTGTTCTTTGAGATTAGGGCTCATGGCTTTTGCTTTGAGATTAGGGCTCATGGCTTTTCTTTGAGATTAGGGTTCATGGCGTTCTTTGAGATTAGGGTTCATGGCGTTCTTTGAGATTAGGGTTCATGGCGGCTTGCTGAGATTAGGGTTCATGGCTTTTCTTTGAGATTAGGGTTCAACGCTTTTCTTTGAGATTAGGGTTCATGGCTTTTCTTGAGATTAGGATTCATGGCGTTGTTGAGATTAGGGTTCATGGCGTTTGCGAGTCACTAACTGATTTTTAAATTTAGGGTTTTGGGACAAGTGTCCTTTTAAATGGATGCCCCCTACTAGGCAATGGGTTTTGGGGCAAGTGTCTTTGAATTGCATGCCCCCTACTAGGCAATGGGTTTTGGGGGCAAGTGTCTTTTGAAAAACATGCCCCTACTAGACAATGGGTTTTGGGTGCAAGTTTCTTTTGAAAATTTTAGCTTGTAGAAAATAAATTTTTTACGGCTCAATGGCTTGAAACCAGAAAAAAAATACGGGCCACAAAAAAAATCTCGGCTCATTGATTGTTATCGATGCATGCGGCGCCCGGTTGCTATTAACATGCATGCATGCATGCTTGTTTGTTATTGCTCTTGGCGCATGTCTTGCTGTTATTGCCCTCGGGCGCGTAATGCGGCTGAGTAGTCTCGCCCAGGGGTGGTCTTATCCTTTTGGAAAACGTCCAAAACGTTCCCAAACATCGGGACTCTCTAAAACCAACCCGAAATAAAATCGGTTCAAAATTAGAAAAAATCTCGGGCGCGGTCGCGAACAGCGCGGACGCCCAAAATAGAAGCGCCGGGCACGCGGTCCGGAGAGCCATGCAATCGGACCCTATTTTTGAATGCGCCCGGACGCATAGCGCGGGGCCGGTCCGTAAAGCTACGCATTCGGCGCGCGCATGCGGCGCGCCCGGACGCGCCCGGCGGTCATGAGCGGGACGCGACTCAGGCAATCCCCAGCGTCGGCGCGCGGTGATTTTCTCCTCCCAGAAATTTCTTCAATTGCATGCTCCTTCACTATTTTTAGGACATCTTTTGACACCTTTTCTTCTCATAAAAATAGCGTGATCCATGCATGAACACTTATTTTATACTTTGCTTATTCTAAATTTAGCATAAGACTAATTTGGGTGTCAACAACTAGAATATACAACAATATAATTGGAACAAGCGAGTGATGGCAATCTGAGCAAATATGAAAAAAAAAACGATCGATTGTGGTCGTCGTAGTCCTGATTGCTTTGTGTAATAAAGCATTATTGATGCTTCTTCCTGATACAACCAAGAAGAAAAAAAATGGTAGTGTTATGTGTGCAAGTCGTCATATATCCCATGCATCTATAAATAATTCATCCATAGATCATCGAACCTTTTTTTACAAGCAATTAATTGACCTCTGCCAAGAGGTGCGCTGATCCTGCAGGATGGCTATAAGGCTCAACTGGCAGGGCGTGTAAACAAATGTCTCCTCCATGTCTTGGGGCTCTTCATAGGAATAGGGATCAAAATGTGTAGGGTATATATTGCCAAAGTACAGAAACTTGGACGAATTCATATCGTAGGCCAGGGCTAGGTATATTAACGCCTCCGTACTCAAACTTATCGTAGGCCAGGACTTTCTTTTCTCCTGAGCCAAAGAAGACAATATTCTCTTTGTATGGATGGAATCAATTACCCAGAAATCTTCAATGTAGCAGCAGCTGTCAAAGAGTAAAATCTTCTTCATCAAATTCGTAGCCGCAGTCAGCCGATGGGTGTTTTTGGTGCTGCTGCTGTGGCGGTGGTTCCTCCTCCTTCCAAAATGAGCATGCTCATATCATCATCAGAAGTTTTCCAAAATTCGTTATAGTTTATGTCTTCGAAGATCCAAGGGCCACACACCTTATTTTCCAAGTAGCAACGCGGTAACACCATACCTAGATGTTTATTCCAGTGCTTCAGTACCCACTCACTACTCTCATGGTTGGATTCATGAAGGATCCAAACTTTGAAGCAACTAGCGGTCACGGTATGTCTCCGCAAGGCATGGCCCCTTTTCAGATTTCCCAAAGACCACAGCATGTCCCAGCAGGCCCATACCAGCAGGAGGTTTTTATTACTCGGTACTCATCTTTTTTTGACAAGGATATCCTGCAGATCAGAACTTATCAATAAACGTACTGGCCGATGATAGATAGATGCATCTAGCTAGGATCAATGGATGCATATGAGAAACGAATGTAGCGTAGCATACCTGAGGAAGAAGTTATTGGGGCAATGCACATAGAGTGCTTGCTTCCAGTAGGCAGCAAAGCAACTCAGCTCGCGGTAGGTTGTTTCTCCCAACCGAACGTCTGCAATGGTCCCTGCGGCCTCCCCTTGCCTCAGGAATGGCCGCTCCTCCCACCGCCCCGGTCCTGGACGAGAAGACTTGCAACATGTAGGTGGACGGAGGCCACTCATCCGTTGCTTGCAATTCACCATCATAACCATCATACATAGGAGCATAGTTGACTATGAAGACACTGTAATGTAATTGTGACGAGGACACGGCGCCGGGGGGTCGAACACAAGGCACATAGTCCGGCGAAAGGAAAAACTTGGGTGGCTCCGGCTTTGGAGGCAAGAGAGCAAACCATCCGGTCGCCGGGTTGGCAACGCACCTTTCGAGAAGGACGAGGCCGTTGCGGTGGTCCCCGACAAGTGCCGTGTCGAAACATCCGCGTTCCAAGTACGGTTCCGTATGGGCGAGGTTGCGGACATGGCCGACGAGCCTGGGCGAGAACTCGGCGTGGGAGAGATTGGACATGTTGAGGAAGATGCCTCCCACGGAGGAGCGGCGGGAGGTCGGCGCGGCGGCGGCGGCGGCCGTCGATGGCGCCCTTCCACTCGGGGCGCTGCGCACCTTCGACACCGCCAGGTCGCGCGGCGCCAGGGCCGAGGGACCTGGTGGGCGAGCACGCCCGAGGGCGGGGAGACGCGTCGAGTCCTATCGCCCTTCAAGTTCTCTTCTCCTTCCATCACCGGCGATCTTGTTCCCGTCCGTCACACGCCGGCGTCCCCGATATGGCTGGCCTGCGCAGGCGTGGCATGGCATCTTCTATTATATATATATGTAGGCGCATCTGATACGGGATTAATTCCAACCCTAACCCTCGCACTACCGAACCGATTTCCCGTGAGGCCTTCGGGGAAAGCCCGTTTTCATCACGGAAAGCCTATCCCGGGCGGTAAATCACGGGATAGCCCGTGACGGGAACGAAATCGGCGGAAATTGCCCTTTCCCGTGAACCGCAGCAAACCCCGCGGGATATCGTTTTCCCGCCCATTTAGCACCGCGGGATATACTTAACGGGGGGGGGAAGGGGGGGCGAATCAGCGGGGGTAAAACCCGCGGGCTGTGGGCATGAACGGCGTTTTGAGGGTATCCGTGGCGTAGCGGTGCGGCTCACGGGATATCCTCTCCCTTTCCCGTGTGTCAATGTATGCGTTCACGGGAAATCTTTGGTCAATTTCCGTGGCGGTGCCACTCACGGGAAATATTTGGTCAATTTCCGTGTGTGGCTCACGGGAAATTGACCTTTTTTTTTTTTTTTTTGTTCCGGCACATTGTTGGCACATATAAATATATATATACATACACGAGATTTCATAATATCCATAATACCACATATATGGCTCGATAAATCCATAATACCACATATATATTACATCATATCCAACAAAGTCACAAGTTCAACCACATGTCCAATAGTGCAACCACAAGTTCACAAACTCACATAAAATCCAAGTTCACAAGTTCAAGTGCACAAGTTTTGAACCTAAATCATGACAAATTCTGACCCACGGCCTCCAACCTTCGAAGCGCGTTCCCAAGCGTCCGGTTGAGATTGGTTCGGAGTTGGGTTCGAGGCATGAGAATTTTCCCCGCACGTAGGCAAAGATAAATAGTTAGAAATTTGTGAGACAAAATTGAAGGTAGAATCTATTAACTTGAAAAAAAGAAGAGAAATAGTTAGAAATTTCGGCGGCACCTCCCCTCACGGAGGGCTTTCCAACTGCAAAGAAAACAACGGCTCGATGGCCGAGAACCACATGTCCACGTGCACATCTCATGGTGCATTCAAAACTCAGATCATATCCATTCACATTCATATATGCATATTTCGAGTTACGGAGACAAACTCACGGGAGAGGCTCCATGCGGTGGAGGGAAGATCGGCGGTGACCGTAAACGGGCGGTGGGGCGGCGGCGAGGCGTGGGGCGAAGACGGGCGGTGGCGGGAAGGCGATCTCCGGTGGCGGCTGCACACCAACCTGGCCACCAACGGCTGGAGGTGCGCCATGAGAGCTTCCATGCTCTTACGGTGCTGCTCGGCCCTCTCTTGCTCGCTCGAGCCCTCTCTTGCTCCGCCCGAGCCCTTGCCGCTCCCTCTCCTCGGCCTCCTCCCGTCGCTTCCTCTCTTCCTCTATCTCGGCCTATTTCAACACAAAGTTAGAACACGGAGAAATAGTATTCAACGATAAATGAACCTTAATTAAAAATAAATAAACCTGAAGTCCGGAGGCCGTAGCACAGTAAGTGGTTGGCCGCTCGCGTATCACCGGGCCCCCGGCGTGTTCGGAGCTCGGATAGCTTCTTTGTGTTGTGAGGGTTGATAACGCTATCACCCAAATAGTACCGCCACGTGCTTCTTGCCTCCTCCGGCGATCATGGCGATGTCCCCTCAATGTCGTGGCCGCGGGGATCGAAGCTTTCTCCATCTTGCTCCCCTCGCCGCCCGGTGTACCTCTGATCTTCTCGTGGGCGGTCGGGTTGGTGTAGGCTTCGGGCCCGACCTCGGGGTTGAAGAAGGCGACCGCGGGATCTTTATACCTGCCCGTGTGGGGTTAGCAAAGGCCTCGGCGTCTTGATTGGCGTGCCATGTGTCCGCTCTGTGTGAGAAAAAAGAAAAGTAGCTAGAATGGTAAGAAAGTATTGAGTTGCACATCATAAAATAGGAATTGGATAACACTTACATATCTAGCTTGGTAGGTAGCGAGATTAAGGTTGCCTTGATGGTGTGGTACACGGCATCATGGCACGCCCGGTCCCGATAGTCGTTGTGGGCGTCACGAAAGTCTGTATCGACCCACTTGTCCACACGAAGCTCCCAAAGAACGCCTATGCACCAAGCACCACTCGGGAATCACCTACAAGACACCAAGTATAACCTGATTATAAAAATCACATTAAGCATAATTAAACTTAGTATGAGCATTCAATATTTACCTCCATGTATTGTTCTTTGGTCGATTCAGCGTTTTCCATTCATGCTTATCGAGCCTTCTTTTCTCCTTTTAACGCGTACCCGTCCCGGCGGCTGGCGGCGTGCCTCGTACCACATATGCGCCACATGCTTGAAGCGGGCGTTTAGAGCCACTTCCTCCGCCTCGGCCTCGTATCCCTCCTCGCACTTGAAGTATTTCTGCACATAGAAGCAATGTAATAAGTCATTATTTCTAACATTAGAATTTGGAGCGATGTATTTGTGCGGTCGCGACATAGACTTACAAAAAAACTCTTTGACCACCACGAACAGCCTTGTTAGCATATTTAATGCCATCGTCATCATAGTTGTCCGAGAAATTCCGGCGTCTTGGTGGAGCGGCGTGGCGACATACTCTTCTCCGTCGATTTTAATAAGGCGGGGGTAGTGCTTCCTCACGAAACACCAAGAATCTTTGGCGGGCTGGCGTCCTTGAACCTGAGTTCGCGGTGACAACAAAACCCCTGCCCAAATGATCAAGAATAACTATTAGTTCCTATTACGATTTTGAAACACGAAAAATAAGAAAGTAGTGCTAAAGTGTAAAGTAAATTACCTTGGGGCGTGTTGGTCTTATGGTCGGTTTACGCTCCTCACGAGGTTGTCGATCCGGGAGTGCGGAGGGGCCTCGCAAAGTAGACACGCCTCGACCCGGAGGAAGAGGAACCCCCTCCCGTACTACGGCTAGTCCCTCCTCGTGGTGCGGCGCCGGCGGTCCGCGTGGTGCGACGCCCGGCGGTCAGCGTGGTGCGGCGCCGAGAGGTCCTCGTCCTCCGCCTCCGCCTCCTCCTCCTCCTCCTCCTCCTCCTCCTCCTGCACCACTGGTGGTGGCGGCGGTGGTCGGGGTGCACGGCGCTTTGCCCACGCCCCTACCCCGGGCGGTGGTCGCGGCTCGGCGCCTCCCCTTCGTCACGCCCTTGCCCTAGCGAGGCTACACTTCGAACCTCCGGTCATTCTCTTGAACACATTCGTTCGAGGCATCTTTTTGAATGACACTGCAAATACATATAGATAATTAGTAAAAATGCAAAATTAAATAGAACGTAATTATGAAGAGATTGAAAACCAATAATCGAGAACATAATTATTAAGAGATGCATAGTATTACATGTATTAGAAATAATCCTCATCCACATCACGATTTAAGCCTTTGTCGGATCATAATCCTCATGATCACTATCATCCATGTCTCGTCTTCCAACATATGAAGATTGGCGGGATCCATGGGAGGAGGAACGGCGTCAACACTTTGCATTTGTCCTTAAGTAATTTTTCAAATAACTTGTAAGTCCTTCGCATCTCGAACCTCCTCGTCCTCCTCATCATCAACAACACTTTCATTGTCTACTTCCATTTCGTTGGGCCGGTTATTTCTATCACAAATTTACCTTGTAGCCCATCTTCTTGGAAGAACTCTCCCTCATATGTGTTTGCATTAAAATGGTAATCGTCCTGTTTGGGGACGGGTAGTCTACCGTGTGGCAATACCTTACGCACAACATCCCAACCCTTAAGCCGCTCGTCGTCTTTGGCAACACCATGGGAGATAATAAACTTGTGTGGCATGTTGAGCCACGATGTAGACATCATCTCCGGCCATCCGGGAGTCTTGTCGAATCTGAACAATCCCAAGTTGTTCGAGGTCCGAATTTGTCATTTCGGGATCGAACCAATGGCACTTAAACACGGCGAGGAGCAAGCCGTTTAGAGCCGGGAAATGGAGCTCGTATATTTCTTCAATTCTTCCATAATAACCTTTAGTGCTAGTTCCATCATCACCTTTAGTGAAAACTCCGGTATTTGTGGTTCTTCGGTTTGGTCGATTACGCTCATAGCTCGTTGTATGGTAGCGATATCCATTCACATCATAACCGGTAAATGACCTAACCACGGTCTCAAAGCCATTGGCAACCTTGTATGAGCTTCGGGATGCATACCCGGATCGGTGCGTGCTGCAAGCTCAAGCGGGGATAAATAAAATGAGACAGTTCGTTAGCATATCAAGCGAGGCGTTATTTAACACGAATTAGACGATTACCTAGGCGTTTGAACCAACTAATGAAATCTGGTTTTCCATTGCCAGCACCTGTCTAGCGGGCGTCCAATTCATGTGCCGGGCGGCGTTCGTTGGCGCCCGATATTGCCTTTGAAATTTCCTATACCATCGAGAGACAAAAGGGTTGGATGCGGGATATTAAGTACTACAAGACAAGTTGGTTGTGCGCTTAGAGTTGTGACTTCTTGTGCGTAAGGAAGCACTTCATCCAGGTTGAAAAGTATATAATTCATTATCTTGATCCACTCTCGATTTGTCAAGATCTTTATTTTTGAACCACTTGCACGTCCTAGTTCTCCTTGAAAAAGGCCGAGGGTTGATTCATTTTCATCGGCATTGTAACGAGGGGGTGGATAATGCGAGCTAGGAAGGTTGTCACCATAGTATTTTGATGTGAAGTCGACACCTCTGCCGAACCTTTGCTTCTGCGATGGAACCCTCAATCTTACACTTATTTTTTGGTCGGCCCGAACATGCTTGAGAACTCTCTCAACGGCATAGCACCAACGAACTATGCGGGGCCACCCACCCTTGCCTCGTATGGAAGGTGCAAAATCAAATGCACCATCGGAACAAGAAGCTTTGGCGGAAATATCTTCTCCAACTTACGGACCAATACAGGTGCCACTTTTTCCATTTCTTCTAGTGTGGTCCGAGATAACTCTTTAGCACAAAGCTGCGGGAAGAAATTGCTCAACTCTGCCATCACATGCCGGACATGATCGGGGACATAGCCTCGAAGCATCACTTTGGAAGAAGCCGCTCCATCCATATGTGGTAGTCATGACTCTTGAGCCCATTGATTCGCATAGTAGATAAGTTCACTCCCCTCCTCAGTTTCTTTGCATACCCATCGGGGAACATTAATTTCTGAAACCATTGCGTACTTCCCTCCTTTGGGGCCTGCTCAACACGTAATCGGCCTTAGGTTTTTCCATCTCTTGCCATTGCTAGGAGGCTTCATTTCTTGCTTCGATTACGTCACACAACTCTGCGGATCAATTCTAGCCTTAACGTTGTCCTTTGACTTGCTAGTTTCCATGAATGTTCCAAAAAATACTCGGCGATGTTCTTTTCGGTATGCATTAAATCAAGGTTATGTGGAAGAAGAAGGTCATCATAATAGGGGAGCCTCTCTAATCGACTTGTGAGTCCATGCATGATGCTCGCCATAACCCACAAAGACACCATTTTCATCGACCACAAGGGAATCCACTTGGCGTGTACCTCGGCGAATGTCATCATCCTCGGCTCTGGGTCCATAACTTGGAGACCTTTCATAAAGTTCTTCTTGTCTAGCCCGAAAGCATGGTCGGGGCGGCGAACTGTCGATGCTTGTCGAACGCGAGAATACTTGCCACCCTTCTTCAACCGGGTGAACCTCACGGCCGCCTTGCATCTTGGGCAAGGGAACTTGCCGTGCACACACCGACCCGCGAGAATATCCCATACGCCAAGAAATCATGCGGGGGAGTAGTGGTACCACACGTACATCCCGAAATTTCTCTTCAAAGCTTCGATCGTGCGTCCAAAACCCTTCATTCCAACCTTTGATCAATTCATCAATCACGGGCTCTATGAACACACCCATTTTATTTCGGGTGGCGGGGAATTATCAAAGACAAAAGAATGTTCTTCGGTTGAAAGCGGGCGCGGGAGGCGGTCGGCGGGATAACGAATCTGAGGCCAACAAGTGTATGGGGCAGCCATCATTCCATAAGGATTGAACCCATCTGTTGCCCGGCGCAACACGCACATTACGAGCCTCCATAGCTTTGTCGGGATGAATATTGTTGAAATGGGTCCATGCTTCGGCATCGGATGGGTGTACCATCTTATCGGGCTTGTAGCGGCGCCCATCTTTGTGCCATGTCATCACGTTTTCGCGAACTCCTCGGTCATGTACATCCGTTGTAACCTCGGTGCGAAGGGGAAGGTACCGTAGGATTTTCACGGGGACCTTAAGGCTGCCTCTTCTCACCGCCTTCACCGTGGTCTACCTCTATATGAACCTTGAGGATTTACACTTTGGGCAAGGCGTATCATCTTTGTACTCTTTCCTAAATAAGGCGCACCCGTTCTCACAAGCATGTATCTGCTTTCGTATGGCATCTTGAGTACCTTGAGGAGTTTCTCGACTCATACATGTTCTTTGGCGGCACGTGACTGGCGGAAGCAAGCCCCCAAAGATCGTCAACATGTCGGTGAAGCCGTCTCGACTAATATTGCATCGGGCCTTCAAGTCCATAAGGCGTGAAATGGCATCTAGTTTGGAGACCTCACAATAGTCGTGAAGGGGTTTTTGTGCCGCAACGCAACATGGTATAATAGGCCTTTGCGGTTTCTTCGGCTCCTCCTCCCCTCATCCCCAAGTCCTTGCTCAAAGTTTCCGGCATGAAAGTCATCTATCATGTCTCCTATCCCGGCATCAGAAGCAAGATCATCGATGCGTTGCCTCACGACCTCGTCTCTCATACGCTCGGTTTCACCATGGAAGATCCACCGCTTATAGCCCTCGTCCATCCATACTTGGGAAGATGTTTAGACATGTCCTCCTTACTTTGCCTTTTTTATTGCCACAATTCTTGCATGGACACCAAACCTTACTCGCACCTCGAGCATTACGAAAAGCATAATCCACGAAAAGCACTTGCTCTTGCTAACCCATTCACGGTCATAATCTCCAAAACTCCTCCAGCCATTGTATATCCACGCACGGTCATCCATTCTCTATCATATGCGCGATAATATAAGAATACAGTGCATCTACACAACGATCCTACCATCTTGTAGGTAAAGATAGGTCCTAATCCCACATGAGGGATGCGTAGATGAGGTCGGTTCCATGCTCCACTCCTATCCAGGGGACAGATTTGGCGAGCACCTCCCCATTTGTTCTCCGAATACACGTCCTCCCCGAGAGGGGAGGCGTGTATTCGAAGAACAACAGGGAGATGCTGCCGAAACTCTGAATCAGACAGGAGTGGAGCATGGAACGAACCTCATCTACGCATCCTCGGGCTATCCAAAAACGTGGACAATTCGAAAGAGATACGGTTATAGGTATGCGGGGATGCGCATACTTCCAACCGTATCTCTTTTCGAACGAGGACGCCCTAAGCGAGCTGCGCGATCTAGCTACGACCATGACATGTAAGGAGGGATATACCTAGGGTCGCGGTGGAGTCGGCAACCCGGCGAGGAAGAAGATCGGGGGCCGCCAAGGGACTCCGTCCG
The DNA here is from genome assembly GCA_015847255.1 of Hyparrhenia diplandra. Taxonomy (NCBI): domain Eukaryota; kingdom Viridiplantae; phylum Streptophyta; class Magnoliopsida; order Poales; family Poaceae; genus Hyparrhenia; species Hyparrhenia diplandra. Next base: position 38,050 of record JADLZK010001527.1, on the reverse strand, counting down.
GCTCGGCGAGGCACTCAACTCCGCTCCGAGGACTCCTCTGCATAAAAATAAACACACGGGATCGGTTCAAAATTTCGACGGAACCTCCCCCTGCGCGGGGAGGTTTCCAATACCCTACCAAACAAAGCACGTGGCACGATGGCCGACAATCATATTCACATCGAGGCACGATGGCCGACAATCAAATTCACATCAACGGCACGATGGCCGACAACTGCGGCGAAGGCGGACGGACGGCGGTGGGCGGTCCTCCTCCCTCTCTTCCGCCGGCGGGTGGCGTGGTGCGGTCGCAAGGGGTGGCGGGCACGCCCCGGGGCGGCGGTGGGCGGTCCTCCTCCTCCTCTCCTTCCTTCCCCCCTCCTCCTCCTCCTCTTCTCCCCCCTTCTCCCTCCTTCCTCCTCTTCCTTCCTCCTCCTCTCCTCCCTTCTCCCTCCTTCCTCCACCTCTTCCTTCCTCCCCCTTCCCCTCCCCCTCCCCTCCCCCCTAACTCCTTCCCGGCCCCGCCCGGCCGGCCGAGAGGCGGGGCCGTCGGGGCGGCGCCGTCGAGGCGGGGGCCGCCGGAGGAGCCGCCCGCGAGGGCCTTGATCGAGGCGGGCCGCGCGCGTCCGGGGCGGGGCCTTCAGGCGGGGCGTCTTGGCCTTCGGGCGGCGGCGGGGGTGCGGGCAGCCGGCGGCGGCGGGCGGCGGCGGTTCGTCGGTGTGGTGGAGCCGTGTGGTGGTGTGTTGACTTTGTTAAAAAAAAGTTTGTGTGTGGATGCGGGTGTGTGCGTGCGTGTGATCCACCCGATCATCCGGTTAAAAAAAAAAGAACGGGGCGAAAGAGGTGTTTGGTGTTTTTTTAAATAAGAACCGTAAAAAAAAACCTCTTTCCCGTGATCCCCAAGATCCATCACGGAAAGATTTTTTTTATATCCACCGGCCACCGCTCCGGTCCCACCGACCACCTCTTTCCCGTGATCCCCCAAGATACATCACGGGAAGAGGTTTTTTTTTTTAAATAAGAACCGCCGCCACCGCAAGGCGGGTCCCCTGTCGAACACCTCTTTCCCGTGATCCCCAAGATCCATCACGGGAAAGAGGTTTTTTTTTTTTTTAAATATCCACCGCCGCCACCGCGAGGCGGGTCCCACCGACCACCTCTTTCCCGTGATCCCCCAAGATCCATCACGGGAAAGAGGTTTTTTTTTTTAAATATCCACCGCCGCCACCTGCGAGGCGGGTCCCACCGACCACCTCTTTCCCGTGATCCCCTGACATCCATCACGGGAAATCTCTTGCCGTTCCCGTGAGCAGCTCACGGGAAAGGGTTTTTCAGGAATTAAATTTAATTCTCCCCCTTTCTTTTTCTAACAAATATATTTTCAAACTTTGATCAACATTACTTCAAAAATACCTTATCACATACACTCACCCATACATAATTGATCCTTGCGCGAAAAAATTGCCATTATTTCATGTGGTTCTATCTCCTTTTTTTCAAAATTGTATTTACTTCACTACAACAAAAAAATTATAATAATTACCAAAATAATCCAAAAAATTCTCGAAAATAGACATGACACAATATCTGAGGTCTGTTGCATATAGAAAAAGTTTCGTAGCCAAACCACAACTTGACCGCCACATCCACATGAAATGACACTAGATCATTCTCAACAAACATGAACCTTCTACGTAGATGTTGGAGCTGTGAACATCTTACGTGCCAACTTGTGCGAAACGTTCCAAATTTTTTATCATAGCCTTGGCATAAGATATCATGACATATTATCAAATTTCATGATTTTTTTTGCACATCGGTTTATTTTCTAGAATTTTTAAACCACTTTCGAACAGGGATTAGAGTTGATGATTTCGTATTAAGATGTTCCAGATTTCGTTTTTTTTAAATGCAAGGCCTTACATTGTGTTGAGTATGAGGAATATAAATTTTCTACTAATTTTTTCAAAAATTTGAAGCACTTGTAGTTCAAATTTGGTCTCATTTCATAAATTCCCATAAAAAGAGAATAATTAACTAAATATATCAAATAAAGTCAATAATTCACCAAACTTTAATATTGAGTGCCATATGATGTGCAACAAGTGTAGAAAAAGTTTGGAGATGAAAATCCAAAAAAAAAAAAAAAAAAAAAAGCGTCTTTCCCGTGGCGGTGGTACCGCTCACGGAAAATGGGGCCCTTTCACGGAGGCCTACCGTTTGGCCCACGGAAAGCCTACTCACGGGGAAAAGATATCCCGTGAGCTTGACGGAGTTCTCACGGGGGAAGGGGCACGGAGGTGACGGAGGGGGGGGCTCACGGCGGTTAGCTTTCCCGCGTGAGCCCCCGCGTTCTCTCACGGAAAGAGGATGGGGGCTTTCCCGTGAGCTTATACCTCACGGAAATATGTTTTCCGTGATCTTTTCTTTCCCGTGTGTTCTTTTGGCTCACGGGATAGGTAGTGATTTCCCCGTGATTTGTTCCTGTTAGCTCACGGGAAATAATTTGCCCACGGGATAGCGCAGGAATCCGGTAGTGTCGCAAACAATGAAAGGAAACTGATCATGATGATGATGATCAATGAAAAAAAGCGGTGGTATTAGATGGAAGGAGTGCTGGCTTCTTCTTTTTTTACATAGATAATACGGAAGGAGTACTTAGATTGGGAAATTTTACATAATCTTGACTAGATGTAGATACCGGTGGTACAGTCCTGCGCGCACTGAAAATTCAATAATAACTAAATTGAATTCAGATGCCCGGGCATGCAAAGAAGACTTGAGTGCCAAGAAGGCACGTAACGATAACGATCAAATCAACAAAAATCCAGTTTCCTTTCGAAACAAAATAAAAATCTTCCTATAATTTAAAAGAGTGCAGGCCTTTGACCAAAATAATAATAACCTATCTTAGCTAGCAACAGAACTAAATTGACGAATTTTGTTACTTTATAATTCTTTTATACATGTCAAACTGAAGAGATTTATATGTGAAAAATCGGCTGAAAATCACGAATACATGTTTATCGAAACAAGAGATTTTTCACCCTTTTCGTTATCAATTTAGAATCAAACTCAAGCATTCAAACAGTTACTAGCTAAGAAAATCAATAACTAGCATAATTACCCATCTAAGCCTTGCTCCAAGTGTGAGCTTAGTCTAATCGAATTGATCACCTTTCACCCATTTTCTAGCCTTGGTCACCATCTTGGTGGACTTTACCTAGTTTTAAACAATGCTTTGTCAACTAGTTGTCATAATTACCAAACTAACATAGAGCTTACAGTCTTGTCCCAATTGAATGTCATGTTCCATTCCAATATGGTAGCAAAGGTTTGCGGCTTCTGCAGTAGCCTAAAAACTATAAAACATTTATTCTTTGATTGTATCATCGCTAAGGATCTATGGTGGTTCACTATGTTTTTGGTTTTGCGACCACCGAGGAACATAGCCCACATGTTTGGAGATTGGTCTAAATTGGGCCAACAAAAACACAACCTTTTATTATTGGCAGGCATAGCGCCCTTTGTTGGGTTATTTAGCTCACGAGGAATGATTTGGTGTTTAACAAATATGCATCAAAATTTTTTTTTGCAGGTAGTCTTCAGGGCCATATATTGGCTTTGGTTTTGGGCTCCATTGCCACGGTTGGATGAACACATAGTGATTATCCAAGAGGTGTGCAAAAAATTAGAGTCAAAAGCTATGTTTATTTTTGCTTCAAAATGGCTGAAACTTTTATTATCGACTTGGTAACTAGTTTGTACCTATTGCGTGAGTTACATTTTTGCTTCAAATTATTTTTTTTTCTTGAATACGCAAAAAATTTGTAAGGAAAAGTTCAATACAACACACTTTTAGCAGCGCACATTGGGGGTTAATAAGTTGTACATGAACGTTCAGAGACCCTCCCTTCTAGTTTTTTTCGAAATCGTGCAACCTCGGCACGTATTATATTAAGAGAAGTGGGAGTTCTTACACGAACTCACGTCCGCCAAAACAATTGGCCGGCGTGAGTTTAGCGTGCATTTAACAGATAGCGCCGGATTCAACGGGCGGAGCGGTAGAGTTGTAACTCTAAAGGAAACTAAATTAGCGACCGCAGAAAAGGGATGGCAAGGGGCTACGGCTGCAGGCAAGACTCTCCCAAAGTTGTCGCCGCTGATGGCGTCGGCCGGGGACGCATCATGGGAAAGCACTCACGCAAACGTTGCCGCTACCGGATTCCCCTTCGGCGGCAGTTCCCGTAGCTTCCTCACCAGTTCGGGTGCCGGAGTGTCCGACCCCCGCCTTGACCGGGCGTCCCTCAAGCTTGGCGAGCAACCCCTCCATTACTCGCCGTTCCGTTTGTGGACTGCGTTCTTCCTGCTTCACGGCGAGGCGGTTCCTTCTTAAAGCCCATTCCTCATCGGTGATTTTGGACGAGCGGAGGGGGGGAGGAGGGGAGGAGGGGGGACCGCTGAGGATCGGCTTGTCAAGCGGCCGGGTGGCCGCCAACATGAAGTCCTGAAAGGAAGCAACAGCAGGCACGCCGGCGTGGTCACTCACTAGCCGACCGGGTCGGCGTCCGTGGTGCGGTGAGGAGCTGCGAACATCGCCGGTGTGGACTCCGTGACGCCATTTCCCCAGCTCGTCCCCCGCAAAAACGAGCACCAAGCGAGGGAAGGAGTGCGGCGCGCTCGTTCGCCGCCCGGCGGACGACGCATCTTCCCCCAAGGCCTTGTGGAACCGGGGTCGGGTGATGGTGGGGTGCAGGGTAGGCACCACGTCCCCGGCCGTGTGGTCCATTTGTTGAACTGCACACGCTGCGCCTGCTTTTCCGATCGGTGATCGCGGGAGATAGATTTGGCGGCCAGGCGGCCACTACGACGCGGCCAGTCGTCGTCGACAACCCTTGCCTTCGCTTGCGTCAAAGGCTCCCTTCTAGTATATTACCGCAAAGTTATTAATAAGTTGCTAGCATGTGCATTCGGCCAAAGCTTCATAACTTACACTATTTATTATTGTTAAGTTAAACAACATAGAAAACCTATTTTCTGGAAATAATATTTACTAGGAAATATGCCCGTGCGTTACCCCCCCGTAAATAATATATTATATATTTTGAACTTCTTAATTGTTTATCCATCAGGGGCCTTGTAAATCATTTATAGAGGGGCACATGTGGTCAAAAATTGCAAATCAATTATCCAAAAAATATAGTAAATCTTGGTCCGTCCCCGCTTTCTTGGTTGAACGTAGAGCTATAAGCTTAGGCACACTCGGAAAAAAAAACTACCAATGAGTTAGATCTTATTAGCCTTAGAAGCATGTTGCATTTCACATCAAATGCAGTGGCTTCTGTATAAAAATAGGCATTTCTTTATTCATTAACTTGTGGCTCAGATGCGGTCCGTTGATAAATGAATAAATAGAAGAACCATATGAAAAGAAAAAAAAAAAAAAAAAAAACTTCTAGACTGAGCATTAATACCTTATATACTTCTCCAGAACAAAGAAAATACTCCCTCTTTTTTTATATATATGTAGTAAATATGCCCGTGCGTTGCAACAGGAAATACCGTTTTTTTCATGGTTTTTCTAAATAATCTGTAGCTCGAAAATTTATCCATCAAATGTGTGGCTCCGTGTCTCGGCGAGAAACCAGCTGTTAGGTGGCTCCGCGTGCTCCCAACCTTGTGATTTTGTAATTTGGTCTCCGCAAAATTTAAATTCTGCCCATCGCGTTGCTTGCTTGATTCTGTCTTAGTTGCATGGCTTGGATTTGGTCCCAAACTCTCAGAGTTCGTTTTGATTTGTTCTTAGCTTGATTTGTGCTTTATTTTGATCTCGCTCTGGTGTAGGGGCACCTCAATTTGTTTTGATCTCCTATTACTGATTAGGAGAAGTCCTTTGGTCCATGTGTGAGTCAATCACGGATGGAGGCGGAGGAAGAAAAAAAGATCAATTTCATAGTTTATTTACTCTTGCCAACCATAATGATGTTTTCACGTAAAAAGTTTAAAGGCATTAGTGCTAGATAAAATTGTAAGATTAGTGTAATATATATGTAATACTCTATTTTCATAGTTTATTCATTTTTATATTTTGCCAACCATAATGGTCTTTTCAAGGTTAAAACTATAAAGTTGTTAAGATAAATAAATTAAGGTTCGTTTAACATCACCTAAGCTCGTGCAGTTTGGTGGTAACCGGTAAGCTCTTTGTATTTCACAAAAGTACTTTTGCTTTTTTTTTTTCGCATGCGCAGCTGGGTACGGTAGGGAACTCTAGGCCTGGGCCCATCAGATTTCATTCAGGGAATCGTAATCCAAGTCGTAGCTAGCACGGCAAAGCAACAAGCCGGACCAGGAGCCGGACCAGCAGGTTGAAACGAAGTCGGGAGGACGGACGGAAAGGGCGGACGCAAGACTGAAGGCAGACCCCAAAAAGGTGGACAAGAAATTTATTATCTTTATTAGTAGGTATAGATTTATATTCTTAAATAAAGTACATAATCGACCTTTCAAATTGCTACTGCTGGTGCTCTATTTGCATAGATACATCATATATCATAAATCTTTGTCTTGAGTAAACTAATTATGCCGATATCATTGATTGGGTCTATGACAAAGCTGCAATACACAAGAGCACTAGAGGTTTGTCATACTCCACGCAGTTATGAAGCTTTGTGACCTGTAAGCACTCAAGGGATCCTGGGTCTTGACATAGGCGAACAGCCCTCGGATGGAGCCGCCGTTGATGCCAGACAGCATCACCTGCCCCTCCTCGCTGATACGCACGGACTGCACCTCGCCACACTGCAACGACCCCGCGGCGCGCGCATCCTGTGCGTGAACACGCAGCTCTTGGAGTCCATGGTCAGGACGTGGCCACCGTGCGCGAAGTGGGGCAACGCGAGGCGCTGCTGCACCCCGACGACCTGCACGTTGTACCGGCGGCTCCACCCCCTGCCGCCGGTCTCTGCTTCCACTCCCAGCCCCAAGAACCCAGACCTCGACCTTGTCCGGTATCGACCATCGTCCGTCGACGGTGCCGGGGAGACGACGCCCAGCCTCCCGTGCACCTCCGCGAGGCGGCATCGTCTGTGGCCGCCGCGCACCGGCGGGAGCGCCGTCGTGGACGCGACGCGCTCTTCCTCTAGGTCGAACGACACGACGCGCTCCGTGTCCCTGGTGACCCAGTGCGTGACGCCGCCGATGCTGACGAGCCCGGCGTCGACGCGGCAGCTCCCGCCAGGGACCGGGACCTCGCGCCACCCCGCCGTGTTGTCCCCGAGCGTGAACACCTGCAGCACGTTGAAGCCACCGGTCCGGTCGAGGTAGCACGGCACGTGCACGACTCTGTACCGCTCCGTCAAAGGGTCGTACCCGAAGCTGTACGCCTCGTGCCAGCCGCGGATCTCCGTGAGCAGCCACTGCGCGGAGCCCGGTAGCGGCGGGACGGCCACCGTCTCGCGGCTCACGGGGCTCACCAGGGAGATGGCGCCGCCGGGCTTGGCGTCGTCGCACAGGCACAGGACCCCGTTGCTGGTGCCAACCATCGTCGGGCGGGCGCCTTCCACGTACTCGTCCGCGCGCCAGCTCCCGCTGTAGCGCCTCGTCGGGGCAACGACCTCGCTTCTCCACAGCTCCCGGCACCGGCCTTCCGCTAGGTTGTCGACGACGTACGCCGAGGCCCACACTCTCCTGTGCTCGTCGGATTTCACGACGAACGCGAGCGCCACGGGACGCTTACGCTCATCGGGTGCCGGCAGCATCCGCTCGCGGATGACGTCGCACCAGCGCTGGCAGACGAGGCGGAGCCGCCACCGGTTGCCTTGCGGGACGCGTAGCAGGATCTCTACGAAGGCGTCCGTGGGGAGGTTCCAGCACCCATCCACGAAGGCGTCCATCGCCATTGCCTAGGCAATTTTTGCCTAGATATATCTAGCTCTTTTCTTCTGGTGCACGTACACCGCGACGGCTCGCACTAATCGGCTCGGGCTCTCCATGACCCAGAGATATACTTCGTATATATAGGGCTTGTTTGGATTGAAGCTCTGGGCTACTTGCCCCGCAAAAAGTTTTGCCGGAAGTTGTCTGAAAATTTGATAGAATCTGCCCTTGTGGGCAAGTTAGATAAAATGCGTTTGGTTGGGAGTCTGTGCCTGGAAAGCTAATAAAAACATAATACCATATTAAAACATACACGGTTACTGTTATGACATATAAGCAGTAAACAAATATTGAAACATACACGGTTACCTTTTTCTTAATTAACGATATATTTGGAATTATAAATAAATTTAATATGTTTCTTGGCTTTTTAAATAATATCTTTTGTTCAAATAATATAAGAAGACAAATAAAAGATTTAAATAAATAATAGAAAATCATAACCTAGCTCTTAAAATTAATCAATGATATAATGAACAAGAGAATAATAATTTGACGCCTCATCATATAGAAAATCTTTTTAGTAGTAACAGTTACAGTTTCTAAGAAACACTAAAATAATACTATTATTCAATTATTAATAGTAGAAACAACTATCACGTAATTGAGGAATAAAAATAAGTTTTGTTTTAGAAAATAATATATATATAAAAATAAATAATATAATTTTATTATAATTTGTGCATGTAATCGAGGAACAAATAGGGAAAAAAACATGACAAAGGTACTGTGATAACCAACTTTGAAACAAACAGAAATAGGAATAAAAGTAAGTTACTTCATTTGACCGATATACTTATTGATAAAAAAGAAAAGAAAATAAAATAAAATAGAGGGAGACACCCGTAGTATTGACATATCAATACTACAAAACAAGGTGTTGAGCCAGGCGCCAAATTTGGTCGCCTCTGGCGCCACGCACTTTGCCCCGTCCAGGAACCAAACCAGGGGTTGCATCCAAACGGTACACAAAGTCACACGGGCAGCATCCAGGCCAGGCAAAAAGCTCCGTGGTCTCATCCAAACGAGCCCATAGATGCTGGGGCATGTGTACAGCAAAAACTTGAGCGCCAAGGAGGCACGTAACGATAAGGATCATCAAATCTAGAAAATCCAATTTTCTCTAAGAAAAAGAGGTTCTCCATATTATTTTGTCATGTGCATGATCGAACGTAATGATCACAAACTCACTCGACAAATAAAGATGACAAAAGCATGCAGCAAGAAACTGAATTTTCTTTTTCATTTTTTCCTCCAATCCTCCGTTCCTCGGAATGACATAAGTGCTTTTTATATTCTATCTATTGATTCTTTTATTAGAGAGAATATATTTGATCTCAGTTTCTGCATTGATTAATACATATATTTGTTCCTTATTATATATAATAGATAGATAGATAGATAGAAATAAAGATTTAGAAACAAAATAAAAATCCTCCATACAAGTGTACAAGCCACCTTTTGACCAAAAATAATAATAACCGATTCTACACTACCGGAATCACCACGTTTGCCGAGTGCGTGAGGCGTGGCGCCGGGCAATGACAAGGCACTTTCGACAAAGGACGCTCGGCAAAGGCTTGACACTCGACAAACTGGAATCTTTGCCGAGTGCCATGAAACCCAGCACTTGACAAAGAACCTGCTGACGACTTCCCGGCTTCGTCAGCCTTTCACGAGTGTCGACCGTTGACACCCGGCAAAGGCGTGACATTTGCCGAAAGTGTCAACTACCAACACTTTCAAATGACCATAGCACTCGACAAATATGGGGTTCCGTGAGCAGCCCGGAGAAACCCTTTGCCAAGTGCATGGTCACAACACTCGGCAAAAACGACTTTGCCGAGTGCCCCGACGGGCGCAGGTATTCGGCATGGCGTTGTGACCGTCGATTTCTCCGTCCGCCTATAAATGGCTCTCGGCAAAGACCTCTTGCCTGGACGCCGCTCTTTGTTGAGAGCAACTCTCGGCAAAGCCTTTGCCAAGAGGACTCTGCCCTTTGCTGAGCCGTCAAATCCAATAGTGCTAGCAACAGAACTAAATTGACGAATTTTGTTAATTCATACTTTGTTGCATACAAAATGTCAAACTAAATCAAAAGTTCATTTAAAAACCTGTCCAAAATTTGGGTGGAAAAAAAATGAGTTATTTTTGTGAAACTAGGTTGAAAATCACTAATATCGAAAAGTTACATGTTTATCGAACCAAGAGATTTTTCGCCTTTTCCTTGATCAATTTAGAGTCTAACTCAAGCATTCAAATAGTCACAAGCTATCAAAATCAATAACTAGCATAATTACCCACCTAGCCTTGCTCCAAGTGTGAGCTTAGTCTCATTGAATTGATCACCATTCATCCATCTTCTAGCCTTCCTCACCATCTTGGTGGACTATACCTAGTTCTAAACAATACTTAGAAAAAGGTTAGTTAACTAGTTATCTTAATTACCAAACTAAACATAGAGCTTTCAGTCTTGTCCGAATTGAATGAAATGTCCCACTGCAATAACCACACCCTACTTGTCGTGTGCACCTACAGAAGATCCAAATCTCTCTACAGACTCTTTCAGCACACAATCACACCTTCAAATCCCAACCATATGCAATATTATGGTTGCAAAACGAAAACACATCTAAACAGAGTGAAATTCACCACGCGTGTCGGTGCTAGCCTGTGAGGGAGCCACTGGCGAGGGAGCCGCTGGAGAGGGGCACTAGGTCGGTGCCGGCTGCCTCGGGGAGGGAAGGCCGCTACGCAGGGCCTCGTGAAGGCATGCGTGTGTGGAGATGGACACGCTCGAGGTAGGAGTGAGAATATTTTGGTAGTTTGGGAGACACAACGGGAATAGGTAGAAGATGGGGGATTTGGGTAGCCCACAAATCTGTTGGCTCAAGTACGTAGCTATTGGACCTTAGTTTTTTTTGCCCTCGCCACCTAAATTGAAGATAGACAATGTGTTTAGATAGTGTGCTGGAGATGCTCTAAAAGGCCAACAGAGTATAGCTATCCCACAAATAAAGCAACAAGTGATCGAGGAACACTGAGGGAACTAAGTATCTGAAAAGCGGACGCCGCGACTACCGAGAGGATGAGGAGGTCCCGATGGGTGGGCGGCGGCCACCACACATTGTTGTTGAAAGAGGTGGAAGCAGAAGCGAAGGCGGGGGTTACAGCAAGGTCACCACGTACCGGATTGATTTTGGCAGATGTGGGAGATCTTCTAGGTCGGGCGGTGGACTGCCTCTGACTCCGTCGGAAGTACTGTGAACACTAGCTAGTCTACCATGTGCAAGCAACATTTCGTAAAACTGAATAACTACTGCAAATCATGCTTACACATATAAATTTGCACCATAGCTCAAGATGAAAGTAGTTAATAAATCCGCATTATAACGAATGCTGGCCCTGGAACCAAAACCTAATTGATTACACTAATAACTGCACGGTTTAATATATATAATATGTTGTGTGCCCAACATTTAACTGACTTGAGTGGAGAAGTATGTCTAGACCAGGTTGACCACCAAAAAAGCTATGATATCAATATATCATAGCTTTTCATAGCAAGACTTGATTGCCAAGGAGGCACGTAACGATAAGGATCAAATACACAAAAATCTAGTTTCCTCAACAAAAAAAAAATCTTCCTATAACAAGAGTGCAGGCTACCTTTTGACCAATAATAATAATAACCTATCCTAGCAACATAACTAAATTGACAAATTTTATTAATTTATAATTTTTGTATACAAAATGTCAAACTGAAGAGATTTCTATGAGAATCGGTTGAAAATCATGAATATCAGAACTTACATGTTTATGGAACCAAGAGAGCACCTTTTCCTTATCAATTTAGAATCAAACTGTCACAACCCAAAGAGGCCCACGACCAAGCCGGCCCAAAAGGGGGCAGCACGCCCACGCCCACGCCGGCGTCGCCGCTGCCATCGTCAACTTCTCCATCAATAATATATATTTAGAAAATAAAATAGGAATAGAATAGAAAGTAAATTAGATTTACTTCACCCGCAAAGTCTTCCCCGGACTTCATACACAAGGCAGTTACAGATCAAACAGAAAAAATTAAAGGGGTAACACCCAACCACTCCGGTCTTCAGGCTCTCTCTCTCCCCTAACCGTAGCCTGTGCCACCTCCTCTCCCCTGCCGCCGCCGCCCCCCTACCCAACCCTAGCCATGCCGCCCCCCAGCACCGCCCGGGCGCTGCCCCTCCCCCGCTTCATGGCTGTGACACAAACCCAAGCATTCAAATAGTCACTAGCTATGAAAATCAATAACTAGCATAATTACCCATCTAGCCTTGCTCCAAAGGTGAGATTAATTAGTCTAATTGAATTGATCACTCTTCACCCATCTCCTAGCCTTGGTCACCATCTTCGTGAACTTTCAGTCAACCAATTGTCTTAATTACCAAACTAAATATAGAGCTTACAGTCTTGTCCCAATTGAATGTCATGTTCGATCCAATAACCACACCCTACTTGTTGTCGTGTGCAACTATACATAAGATGCAACACTCGCTCTCTACAGGCTCTTTCACCACACCAGATGTGTCCTATCACAACAGCTCACTACCACACCTCCAAATCCCAACCTTATACAATACTACGATTGCAAAATGGAAACACATCTAAACAAAGTGAAATTCACTTGTGCCAGTGCGTTCAACTGCTTCCCTAGCTATCTCATTTCGAGCGATCTATGACAATAAACATGTTAAGGTGTAGTTACTCCCAAAATGCCTGATTGAACAGGTAGTGATGTTACCGAAGTGTATGGATCAAGTCAGAATGTGCCCCTCTCAGTCACTGCGACCACCAAGGTCAGAGTATTTTCATCAAGGACACGCAGAGGCACACAGTGAAACAACAAAAAGGGAGGTGGGTCATCAAGGAGACTGAGGGAGGTTGAAATTTTGGCTAGTTGTGCTATCCAGCAAGTATCATATCTGCCTGAGTAGTTCAGCTTCTTTGCAAATGAGAAGACTTTTTGGAAAGCAAGTGGTGAGGTGTTGGAGTTGTAGAGATTATTCTTGGTCAACTTCACGCAAGGAATGTCAGCATGGTTGTAGAATTTATCAAGGAACTTAAGGAGGAGCATTGTGTTTTGGGTTCTTATATCTATTACTCCACGTTCTTCCTGGTCATTAGGTTTACAAGTTATGTCCTACTTAGCTAAGCAAGATTATGCTTCTGTGGATTTCTCCTCCACTCCAAATTCAATGTTTTTTGTGTCACTATTCAACCCCCACCTCGGGGGTTTGGGTGGGTATCCAAGGAGAATAGTGTTGGTGGTTTTGATTCAGAGAGAATCGAGCATGAATCCTTACCATGTGTAAGGTCAGTTTAATATTTAAATATTTTTTTTTTTTTACACAGTACAACGTAGGCGCTCAACATGCACACACACTCACCCCCCTATGAACACATGTACGCAAAGCCTACCCCTAAGAGCACCTTCGAAGGACTGAGTCGGCAAATCTTGAAGTTCACGAAGTCACCACAGGCGCCTCGCTTTGTCGACGACGGGCGTCGCCTACCACTTAATGCATTGTGTTTTGGGTTCTTATATCTATTACTCCAAGTCCTTCCTGGTCATTAGGTTTACAAGTTATGCCCTACTTAACTAGGCAAGATTATGCTTTTGTGGATTTCTCCTCCACTCCAAAGTCAATGTTTTTTTGTCACCGTTCAGCCCCCACCTCGGGGGTTTGGGTGGGTATCCAAGGAGAATAGCGTTGGTGGTTTTGATTCCGAGAGAATCGAGCATGAATCCTTACCATGTGTAAGGACAATTTAATATTTAAATATAAATATATTTTTTTGAGATTACACAGTACAACGTGGATACTCAACACGCGCACACACTCACCCCCTATGAACACACGTACGCAAACCCTACCCCTATGAGCACCTTCGAAGGACCGAGCCGGCAAATCTTGAAGTTCACGAAGTCACCAAAGGTGCCTCGCTGTCGACGGGGACGTCGACTACCAGTTAATGCATAGCGCCGGAGAATCCTGGAATAAATCCAGGATAATCTGTCACACCTAGGATTTGAACCCTGGGTGGGAGCCCCCCAACCAATGGCCTTTGCCATTGCGTCGTGAGCCCTTTGACTAAATATCAACAACTTTTATTTAATTCCAAATTCTCCTTTTGGCATTGCTTGGTAGGTGTGATGTCATAGACTGTCCATTGCTCCCTCCGCCCCTAAATAACTTTCACTTGCACTTCTCAAGAAATAATTTTGATTAATTATATATTAAAAAGATATCAATATTTATAGTGCACAATTAGTATCATTAGAAAGATATTTCTATCTAGTTTTTTTTAAATTTATTAGAGGATACAAATGTTGCACCCATTATTTCACAAATCGAGTCAAACTTGTGACACATACTCCCTCGGGATGGTATTAGAAGTCGTTTAGGACAGCGACACGGTCTCCAAAACACAACTTTGACATCTTATTATTATAAAAATATTTATAGAGATATGATATATGTATACTTTTATCAAAGTATTTTTTAAGACAAATCTACTCATATAATTTTTACATTTACAAAGTCAACAACTTAAAAGTTATTGATGATTTATATTCCCGATGTTTGACCCAAACATTGTCCAAAAACGACTTCTAGTATCATCCCGAGGGAATATGCGAACGGCGATAGTTATTTGGGGGACGGAGGGAGAACAACACATGTGTCCTCTGATTCTCTGTTCCTCCCCGCTCCTTAAATGTTATTCATAATTGCGGCATCTTATTAATAGACTGTAGCCTGGTTCGTAATAGTGGCGAGCAGCGCCAGTTTGGTTGCTTGGTTCATCCAGCTCAGTAGGGATGCGGATCCGGGTGTGCAAAACGGCAAGTGGCCCGGCTCCGGGTAAACGTGACAATCGACTGCCCTATGAAGCCTAGCTCACATGGTGCAATTGAGGGATGGAGGCAACGCATAGCACGTGACGTAGAGGGACGGACCGAGGTTGCTGTCATATATAGGTAACCACTTAGAGCAACTCCAACCCACCCCCTACTTGAGCCCCTACCCTAAATTCTAGGGGGTTAGACAAAAAAATCAACTCCAATGGTACCCTTAAATGAGACCTCAAATTTTATAAAACCCCAAATTTTAGTTTGAACCCCCAGATCTGGATTCCCCCTATTCCCGTGGGTCCCACTTTTTTTTCTTCCGTTCGCAGCCTTCTCCACCCGTGCGTTCGCTCGCAAGCGCCGCCGGAGTCTTCACCCGTCGGCGCGCTGTCCGGCGCCTCTCTACCCGCCGCCATCGTCTCCCCCACCGCCCGCCCGCCGTCGCCTCCCGCACCGCCACATCTCTGTCAGCCGCCGCCGCCCTCACCACCCCATCAACCGCTGCCGCCCGGCGGCGCCCCGAAGCTCCACCGCGTCCGGCCCTCGGCGAGATGCCGCCCGAGCTGGCCGCGCGAAGCGTGGATGGCCGGGCGCCGAGGTGGTCGCTCGTCCCACGCCGCCCGGCGCAGGATCTAAGCGGTCACGAGGCGCGCGAGAGCTTTGGCCGGGTGCGAGGACAACCGGCGCTACTCGAGTCCTTTTGCCTTGCCTCCCCATCGTGGCGGACGGTGAGGTGCTCGCGTGCTCCGATCCAGGCCGGGCTAGTCGCCCGTCGTGAGCCCCCAGTCAACCTGGGGAGGCATGGCAATGCGAAGCTGGGCTGCACGGCCTTGGCGCCCGCCGTCCGTCCGATTCATCCCGTTCTACGCCGCCTGGCGGCCAGGCGCTTGCCGAGCCGAGTCGAAGCCGTGCATGACCCGCCCGCGGCCACCACAACACCTCCCTCGTAGCTCCAGATCATCGGGCATGGCATGGCCGAGATGCGCTGGACGCACTGCGTCTGCTCATATCAACCACCCGAGAGCGCGCATTGTCAAGATGTTTTCATTCGAGACGGCAGACGCGTGCGGGCCCGGCAGCAAGCGCAACCCCCAAGAAACCCAACAAGATGGAGATTGAGAGAGGAGGAGGAAGAAAGGAACGGGACGGTTCTCGAGGCTACGAGATTTGATGTGGGGAGGCGACGCCTTTCCGTGGGTCCATGTGAAGGTCAGAGGACGATACCGATATAAAAAGGGCGCCGTGCCGGAGCCGAAGCTTGAAGACGCTGAGCGGCTGGCCCGCTCCCCGTCGTTCCTGGCGAGGGAGGGCTCGCAAGAGCGTGGAACCCGAGGGCCAGAGCTGGAACGAGAGGCCCCGCGAGGGAAGTGCTCACCGGAGATGGGGATCGTGTGGGGAGGGCGCGGCGGTGGAGGGGAGGAGGTTCGGGAGACTTGAAAGAAATTTGGGGTGTCTGTTTACGGGCTATGGTTGGAGTTGGAAACGAATTTGGGCCGGTAAAAATAAAGTTTAGGCACCTAAATTGTAAATTGGGTCTTTGATTTGGGGTGCATGGCTGAGTTGCTCTTAATAAGTAAAAAGATCTGGAATACATTTTTAAAGTTAAGTGGCATCTAAAAGGCACCCTTCTACAAGTTCAAACGAGCCCAAGATTGTTATGATTCGTTGGTACCCTTTTTTTCACGACGGACATGCCGTGCCCGGACGCAGAGGATCAGGGGCGTTGCACCCGTCACAGTAGCGATGACCCGCATCAGTTTTCAGCAAATTATGCTTGGTAGGACTGGACAGTTACAGGAAACTGGTTTGCATCCATCTTGCCTTTGCGTGCACCTGATGAAGAAGCCTGAATTAGCTTTCAGAACGTTACTGAGATGGTTTCCGTTGTCGATCACATGAACCTGCTGCATAAACTTTGGCTAAATCCAGAACGTTACTGAGATCAGACACCAAAGCGGCACACATGTCTCAAGACGTTTGTGCGTGCTAGCTTCATGTTATATTTGCTTTGATGATGCTGGACCTCAACTCAGTCTCCATGCATATGCAAACAAGAAACAAATTTCCCGAATAGAACAAACAGTTAGTTTCACTGAACTGGATATATATGGTTAGTGCCAGCCCATGCATATATGGCTAGTCCAACAAGTCATCACTAAATCACGCCACTCATGATGCATTTGAATTCATTTCGTTCCATCCCCAGATATATGAATGTGATGATCTAGTAGCTAGTCTTTCAAAATGAACCCATTGACAGATGTACTGTGATTCAGAAAAAAAGCTAACGACAGATGTACTGTGATTCATCATTGACAGGTTGTGTAAAAGGTGAAGCATATATTGGAACGACATTCTTGAAATTCATCCCAGTTTTCCAACTTGTCATCACACACAGCCACGAACAGGCTCAAAGTCTTTTTCCTTGCATTGAGATATAATCGGCCGGGAATCTAAATTAAACCTACAGACAATATATAGTTTTTGAAGACGACAATAAAAAAAAAAAAAATTAGGAACTAAGCATAACACTTGCGACGACCTAGCTAGCTAGTTAAGAGACCCGATTCCAAATTAAACCCGGCCTATCAAACTAAACAGATACTATTTCAAATTCGAATTTGGACGCGTCTCCTTCCTTCAAATCTTCCTTTCCTAGTATAGATAGATAGAAGATATGGATAGTTGGATAGATTATCGATCCTTGTTGCCAGCACAGCGTTGCTGACGCGGCCGATCCCCGAGCGGCCGCTATAGGTGGGGCCATGAGGCACCTGGCAGTCGACTCGATCGGCACGTTGGCTGGCGTACGTCGTCACGCGGCAGGCCTGGGCCGCGCCTCCAGCACCGACCGCCAGAGCGGGTCCACCTCGCCGTCGCCGGCACCGGCGAGCCACGCGTCCACGTCGTCGAACAGGGTCCACTTGCTGGGCGGCGGAAACAGGCGGTCGCCGGGCACCCCGATCGCCGCGCTGCGGCCGTCCACGAGCGAGCGGAAGAACACGTCCCGGAGCTCCCACCCGCCGCCGCTCACCACGCCGAGCCCGCCGCGGCACTTCTGCCACGGGAAATCGAACACCCCTCGGGACGCTGCCACGCCGCGCCGCCGCCGACTGCCGGCGCGGGAGCCTCGGCCGCCACCACCTCCATCGCCACGTCCGCCGGCGCCGACTGCTGCTGCCGCCGCCTCCCCGTCGCCGCGGACTCCCCCCCCCCCGCGCGCGCTTCCTGTCGCCCTCCTGCTGCGGCCGATCCATTGCCCGCCGCTAATAACAGCACCATGCAACATTTCATCAGCTTCCAAAACAAGAATTGCCCATGCAAGAACGACGACGACGCGAGCCGCGACGCAACACGAACGGATGGCAACACAAGGAGAGGAGAGCACGCAGCGCATGCATTCCATTACGCACCTGATATGATCTTTCCGAGCAAGGATGATGGTGGCTGTGCGGAGGCGGACGACGTCGTCGTCACCTCGCCTCGGAGAGGGAGAGGAGGCGCGGGCGGTGGTGGTTGGTGTATGTATGAGCTGTGTGTCCAAGGGTTGTGTGGATGGATGCCTATCTATATATACACGCCATGGACTGGCCGGGGCTAGCTGCGCTGCGGGCAGGATGATGAGAGGCAGAGGCTGACGATGGGCCTGCGCCCTAAGCAGTAAGCACACTGGATCGATGATCAGAAAAAAAACTACCATACCATGTGGTCGATTTTTTTGTAATTCATAATCACAAATTTACAAGCCTTCTCCTACATACTCTATAGTCTATAGTGTGTGTGTGGTATTGGAAGAGGATTTCGTGGTTTTGATTGA
Source organism: Hyparrhenia diplandra (assembly GCA_015847255.1). Classification (NCBI taxonomy): domain Eukaryota; kingdom Viridiplantae; phylum Streptophyta; class Magnoliopsida; order Poales; family Poaceae; genus Hyparrhenia; species Hyparrhenia diplandra. The sequence continues at coordinate 19,421 of JADLZK010001527.1, read as the reverse complement.
ATGATTGCCAACTTTGACAAAGATTTGGGGTGCGAAAAACGCGCAACGGTGTGGTTGCAAAAAAAAAAAAAAAAGATTTGGGGGTGCATAGAGTGTGTGAGAGGCTTGATTTAGAGGAATGTAGCTAATGCAATTAATTAAGTTTTTCTTTATTTAATCATGGTATTACTTGTGAATCGTTACAATCTGGCATTGGCAAAAAAATTGTACAAGATACCTTTTTTCTTCATTATAAAATAAAATGATCTGTAACTATCTGTTGGGCCACTGGCGAAGGAAAACATTGGTTACCGTATCTTTCCATGAGATCTGCACTGAGATTTGTGTTGGTCAACGGATCATAGCATTGCAGATGCTCGATTACAAGATCCGTTATATGCCACTGTGTAATGGCGCTAGCAGAGATGACAAAGAGAACATCGCACTAAGGTAAGGAGGATATACAAGCCATAAGAGTAGAATGGTGTTGTGCTTTGATGACTGTAGGCGCCAGCAAGTACCTGGTGGAGACGTCGGTTACCATATATTGCCATGAGATCTGCAATGAGATCTGTTTTAGTCAACGCATCGTAGCATTCACATGCTCGACTCCAAGATCCATATGGCCGCTAGCGTAACGGTGCTAGCAGAGATGACAAAGAGAACATCACACATTCACAATAAGGTAAGGAGGAGATAGAAGCCATAACAGTAGAAGGGTGGTGTGCTTTGATGATCGCAAACACCAACAAGTACCTGCTAGAGATGTCAGATGTCGTATCTTGCCTTCAGATTTGCACTGAGATCTGTGTTGGTTCAAGCCATCGTAGCACTCATCACGCCGACTCCAAGATCCCCATGGCCGCACCGGGTGACGAAGCTAGAAAAAAATATTAGATGGGGATAAATACATCTTAGGTGTAGAACACCTTCTCAAGGCAACAATGGTGAAAATTTTTAGGTGGGGCTTAAGGAAGGGCTCCATGGACTCACGGGCCATGGACTTGCCCCCTGTTGGCTTTGACCATGGCCAGGGGGCTTAGCCGAGCCCGGTTGCCCCCTGTTGGCTTTGACCATGGCCGAGAGCACAACGACGCTTAGCGAGATATCAAAGATAAGATCACACCAAGGTAAGGAAGAGACATAATCCATAAGAGTAGATTGGTGGTGTTTCTTTGATGACCGCAAGAACCTACGATTACCTGTTGACGAAGAAAAACATTGTTTACCACATCTTGCCATGAGATCTGTACTGAGATATGTGTTTCTTAACTCCACCGCTAGCAAATGATGACAAAGAGAACATCGTACCAAGGGAAGGGGAAGAGACATAATCCATAACAGTAGAGTATAATGGTGGTGTTGCTTTGATGACCGCAAGCACCTGCAATTACCTGTTGGCGAAGAAAAAAGTCATGTACCGCATCTTGCCATGAGATCTGCACCGAGATTTGTGTTTCTTAACTCCACCGCTAGCAGTGATGACAAAGAGAACATACCAAGTTAAGGGGAAGACAGAAGCCATAAGAATAGAAGGGTGGTGTTGCTAGCTTTGATGATTGTAGGCACCCGAAGGGTGGAGGGGACCGAGGACCGCACCCCATGTTACGATTGTGGCACGGTCGCAAGATCAATTGAAGATGGGCCTACTAAAATTGTTGTAGTGTGGCTGCAATAGGTGAATTGAAGTGAAATCGGAAGGAAAATCGATACTTGCAAATCAATCAGTATGATTTATCGTACCAATACCAAGATTGGTCGACGCGATGAGGCAGCTGAACTGTTGTGGTATGGCTATGAGAGCTGGTGTGGTTGTGGTAAACTTGGAAAGTATGGGAGGTCGAGGCACTAGCTAGTAGCATCGAGAGGTTGAAGGAGGCATATGCCGGCTAGAAGAGATGTTGCGACCGCCGAGTACTGAGTAGGTTGTGAGAGAAGAAGAAAATATGCAAGTAGAAAACCGATTAAATAGAATGACGACAACCAAAGTAACAATCGAATGATCGTCATCAAAGTAAAATTCTAGAAACCTCTGTTTTTCATCTATGCACCGCAGTCCTCATCATGGTTAATTCTTGAAATCTTAGTAACTCTATTTTTATCTTTTTATTTTATTATATTTCTCATGATGGACACTCTTCTATCTAATTATAGTCTATATATAGAGTATTATAACTAGCTAGTTGGATTAACTTTTATAAGGGAAAAATAACAAAGAGCAATTTAGGTAAAGACAAGTCTTCATGGGGTCTCATGTATGCATATTTTGCTCCATCTATAGCTTTGGGCTCCCACAGACTAATATCTGAGCACCCTGCTTTAGGCGGCAGAAATCCAGAGCTACTAGCAAATTTGGCAGGTACCTACGCAAGGTATAGCCAACGTGACACCGTTTCTCTCATCACCTTGTCTCCATGACATCCTCATCCTACCCACCCACCGGTGCATGCATTGTGCGTCGGCTGGTGGCGTCTTGGTCACGTACGCCAAAAAAAAACGGCCACAAAAATACCAGTCAAAGGTGAAAACACTCCAGGTAGTACGTTGCAGTTTCCGCGATCATAGCAGGCGGGCGTGCTGTAGCTGTTCTGTGGGCTGTCATAGCAAGCGTGTTGCACTGCTGTGGGCTGTCATAGCAGGCGTGCTGCAGCTGTTCTGGGCCGGGGCTCTGTCACTAACACTCTCACAGTTCAGTTACTCGGTGACATACTTCCTAGAAATCAGGACTCACTGGACATTGCAGTTGTAGCGTTATAAAGTGGTTTGTCAATGCAAGATTAAATAGAGGTCTGTTTGCAACATGGCTCGATTATTACAATTTAGATTATGCAGAGTTATTATATCTATGATCATAATCGAAGTGTTAGGATTAATAGATTATGGTGATTGCTGATTGATTATGGTAGGTTAAAGTGATAAATTCCTATATCTTATCCTTTAGACGATCAGTTAGTGGCAAGTCAAGTTTGGATTAAAATTTGATTATAAATATAGTTTGATCATCAAAACCAAAGAGGTATCCAAAGTGGGCAAAACTTACTTTCTGGATATGTGAATAATGTCACAGGTTACGTAGATCAATACAATGAACAAGATTATAGATTTTATTAATAATCTAGCCTGTTTGGATCCCAAGATTATCATAGAGGTGTATTATTCTTAGTTGGGCTACAAAGGACCTATAATTTCAAAAAGAACATGTTTGAGATGGATTATAGGATTACAATAATCCGTGGTTATATATTTTATATATATTATAAGCTAACATGCTCCCTCTGTCCCTAATAATTGTCGTTCTCGCTTTTTTGAAACGACTTTGACTAATTCTGTCATGTGCTGGAATTGGGCCAGCCCTAGACAGGCTAGAAGGGCCCAAAGCGGCCGCGGCCGGGCCACGAGGGGGCCAGGCGTCTTGTATGGACAGGGGCCGGCGCCCCAGCCCTCCCCCCTTCCCCACCCCCCTCCTCCGCCTCCAACTCTGCTTCGTCATCAAGTTAGGGTTATCTTAGGCTTTTTGGTGTGTAAAAGGAATATTTCAATCGTATAAGGAAGACCCTTATTATAAAATAAATAAATATTGCTTGTAAAAGGTATTCCAATCATATAAGGAAACCTTATAGGAGATTGCTTAGGTTAAAAGTCCCACTAGCCGGGCTATATAAACATGGGTATGTAATCTCTTTGGGGGATAAGCAAGCAATAAAAATATAGTTAGTGTCTCTTCCTGCTCTACCGCCGCCGCCGCCCCCGCCGTCCCCAGCCCGCCCGCCGCCGTCTCCCGCCCGCCGCCGCCACGGCGCCGCTCGACACGTCGTCGCTGTCGCCCCACCACCGCCACGCCGCCACTTGCCGCCGTCGCCGCCGCCGCCGCCGCCGGCGGCGCCACCGGATGCCGCCGCCCCCCGCCCACCTTCCTCGCCCGACGACCGTTGGTGGCGTGTCTCACAACCGCCTAATCAAACCAGTTTTTGTGACAAATTCTATATTAAACATTAATATTTATTATATATAATTAATATCATTAGATAGATTGTTGAATCTATTTTCATAACAAATTTATTTGGAGATACATATGTTACATGCATTTTCTACAAACCTAGTCAAACTTATGGCACGAAAAAGAAGCGACAGTTACTTAGAGACGGCAGGAGTATAATTCAGGATTTTCTGATGATCATACCATCGGGTTATTTCTATCTGATTTTGATTACTTTAGTTTATCAAATTGGATCAGACAGACTCTTAATCGTGTTTGATGATAAAATGAATTTTCTGTTAATTGTGTTTGATGATAAAATGAATTTTCTGTTAATTGATTCTATCCGAATTCAGCTCTGAAGTGTAGAGAGAGAGAGGGCCGGGTAGGGATAAACTGCATGCACAGAGAGATTATCGTCGTCTTCTGTACGCCTTGAGCACATATATCCAGTGGCCATCTGACCGATTGAAAACTTGCTTTGCTGATCGAAGGGGACATATAAGACACCTGTCAACAGGTGGAACAAACAAGAAGGTCGTCGTCGTCATGGTGGTCAATGACCTAAACCTTCAAGAACTATATATCCCTACATTTAAATTCAACTGCATCACAATACGATCACACCATACTGTATATATAACGACACCAAGTTTAATGTGGTACCACGCTCAGCTCTCTCCACTTACCAGTGATGTATTGGAGACAAGCTTATGGAAGAAAGAAGTTCAAAGCGCTTGAATGGAGTTCGAACGAAGCTTAAGGCGCCCATATAATAAGATCATGTGTTTTTAACATTCCACCACAGCGTAAAGCGGCGGATTCCTTAACATGCACACATGTCGACGCCGAAACCTGGCGGAGCGCCCATGGTCGCAGGACCTGAGTTATCTGCCACAGGATTATGCATGGTGAGGGGTTCCTTGATCTAATAGTTCATAGCGCGCTAATAGTCTGCCACAACCTTATTTACATAAATTAGCTAGTTGCTGCTAATAGTTCATTCATAGCTAATATTAGCTGTTATTAGTTATTAGTACGTTGGCCTAAATTATAAGATAGTTGTTACTCTCCTGGTCCTAGGTCCTAATGCATAAGGTGTAACCATTTTTTATTCAATTCTTATCATATCTCTTTCTCTCTGTTCTAGAAGCGAATGCATCCATTTAATTTTGCTGCTTAGAAAGAATTAAATATGTCTGTTTGTCTTTGGAATAAAGCTAGTTACGCCTTATATAGAAGGACCGGTGGAGTAATTGGGTATTCAACTAACAATTAGCTAGACCTGTTTAAATCTAAATAAACTAATTATTATTACCAGCTAACTATTGGTTCCATGGATCCGTACAGGGTGTTCGGCCTATGGCTAATAGTTAGTTGTCAAAACTTTAGCTAGAGTGGATCCAAATGGGTCCAACTAATAGGTTTGACAATTGTTAGCTGGACACCCATCTAACAACTACTCCTATCTCACTAGATATCGAACTCAGATATAGACTTCTAATAAATTGTGAAAGGAATCTTTCGCTCTCCAACCTACCTCTATTCACATGCCTTACCAATAACAAACGGAAAACAACAAACGTTAAAAACAAAATGACAAATCCATCCATCTCACTAGTACATGATTAAGCTTTACTCCCGGCTCCAAACATCCTTTACTCCCGGTCATGCAACCGGGAATACGAGTTAAGGAGTAAAGAATTTCGAGCCAGGAGTAGAAGTCGACCTTTACTTCAGGTTGGTAATACCAATCGGGAGTAAAGGTGCACGCAGGCACGTGGCCTGCCATGCACCTTTACTCTTTTTGTCCTTTTTTATTTTATTTCAATTCATGATTTGTTTTGGTTTTTAAATAGGTTTTCTAATATGCATTTTGCGGTGCCAATAATATATGCAAACGCGCACGTATATATGAACCAGTATATACTTTTTTTGGTTTTATTCAATTCTTTGCCAAACAAAAAAATGCTGGCTATAATCAACAATTTCACAATTCCTGTCATGGGCACGTTACCTTAATATAAACATTTTATATTTATTCTAACTAATTATGACATACCCACAATAATTTACAAGTTTACACCAAATTGTACACCAAAATCCAAACACAAGCACAACACTCTATTGTAGTAAATCCTGTACATACAAATTTGCACCAAAATTTTGCAATTGACTACAGACAACCGAAACTCCTTCAAAAAAAATATATTGCATCAAGTTCCTGGTCTTTGTACTTGTCTCCCTGAAAATGACACATGTGCAATATTAATTAAACAAGGAAAGTGGCCCGTAAATTCCAACACTTATTACATAAACTCACATCTGCCAGTTACAAATGGACCTTAAACATTATCTCACCTGTTACAAGTAAAGAAGTGAAAGCAGAAGAAAGAGAAAAAGTTACAAATGGACTATCTACGAGTTACAAATGGACCTTAAACATTATCTCACTAGTTAACCCCCTAGTGAGGATTGCATTTACAAAGACTCTCTACGAGTTACAAATGGACCTTAAACATTATCTCACAAGCCTCTAACGTCCAGCTACCTCCGGCCGTTCAAGACCGTGGCAGGCATGGGCCCATGAAGCTCTCCGCTCGAGAGCCCGTCAGCACGTCGTCCCGGATCTGCTTCACGAACAGCTGTTATCTCACAAGCCTCTAGCGTCCAGGTACCTCCGGCCGTTCAAGACCGTGTTGCACGGGTTCATGAAGCTCTCCGCTCGAGAGCCCGTCAGCACGTCGTCCCGGATCTGCTTCACGAACGTGTCACGAACCAAAAAGAGATCGCCGGAATAGGGCCCAACAAGGGGAACCGCCGCCGCCCTAGGGCCCAAGGCCCTGGCGCACGCGCTCCTCCCGGCCAGCCGCCGCCATCGTCCGCCGTAACGCGCCACGTCGGTTGCTTCGCAATTAAGTAAGGAATATTTAAGAAACAAAGATAGGAATGAAATAGGGAATAAATAGGTTACTTGTAAAAGAGGAATTCCAATCTATAAGGAAACCTCTAGATCTATCTTAGCATGCAAGTCTCCCTCGGACTATAAATACAAGGGGCATGTAGTCGGTTGAATCTTAAAAAGAAATAAATTAAAGGGGTAACTCCCAACAGCTCTCCAAATTCTAGGCTCTCCCTCTCCCTCACCTCGCCGCACGCGCCCCGCCACCACCGCCGCCGCTGCCTGGCACGCCGCCGCCGCCCGACCCAGCGCCCGCCCGCCCCGGCGGCAGCCGCCGCCCCACCTCCTCCACCAAGCAGCACCGCCCCTCCCTTCCTCTCTCTCCTCTCTCTACTACCTCGCCATCGTCATCAATCTCGCCACCTCGCCGCCAATCGTCGTCATCACCACCGCCTCACGTCACCTTCATCACCCGACGATCGGCAATCGGGTGTCAATTCGGTCCAATCTAGCCGAATCGGCGGTGGTATCCGGAGACCATCACGATTCCCACCACCGACGGCTTCCGACCACCAACAACGCCAAGATCCGATGGCCAACCACAAGTACGCCGAGCTGCGGATGGAATTTCGCGAGCTTGCTAATTCCATGAAGGAAATCCAGACCACCCTCACCGCCCTCTTGAGAAACTTCGATGATCAGGCTGCCCGACGACGTACAACGACGACACGGCCACGGGCGCCGCCAACATTGCCGCCGCTGCCATGCCCACTTCCGACATCAACAGCATCATCGACAACTACATCGCAGCCATGGAGGCAAAAGCCATGGAGGAAAATTCAGCCCCATCATCAGATAAGTACACCAACCTGCCCGACGTACGCGCCTCCGACGTCATCTCTGCCACCGCCGCCGCTCCTGCCACGGGCGCCACCGACGGCGACGTCACTCTCACAGGCGCCGTCTACGTCACCCTCTCCAAGATCATCGGCGCCGCAAGCAACGAGCACACCTACCCCAAGGATGCCCCCAAATTGCTGCGACCCAAATCAGATCGGTCGAGGAGGCTACCACAGACGTCCACCACCGCCGATGAAAAGCCTACCCAACTAGGCCAACATCTACGCGGCTACTACAATGGCACGAGATAAGTTTCCGGTCACTACCAACATCATCTCGACATTGGGAACATCTGAGTGCCAACAAGGGCGACTCAACGACGTCGCTGGACGTCGGCACTAACGTCGCCAATCTCAACCCCGACGTCAACGACATCCTGGACAACAACGGCGACATGAACAACAACGCCAACATCTTCGCCAACCAGGACATCACAAGTTCCACAGTCACCAGGCAAGTCCACCCCATTCAACAAGGAGCTTCTACCTCTATTACCCATGCTCCAACGATGTCGCCGGCGTCGTCAACCAAGACGTCTTCGACCCGGCATCATCGACGAGAACAACGACACCCCCTCGAAGTCCAACGACACCGACTACATCGACAACGACAAGGGCGCTACCATGGGCGCCATGAACGGCAACGGCGTCCTCAAGGATGCCAACGCCAATGACGTTCCCCGATGTCGACTCGTCTTCACCATGCCTATCATCGACAACAACTACAAGGGCATCAACCACGACGACATCCTCGGGGCCAACCTCGACATTGGCAACCACGACGTTCCACACATGGGCGCCACGGCCGATGAGAACACCGACGCCCCCCCAGGCGCCACCAAGGAGACGGTCGTTCACTTGCCGACCTTCGCCGACGATCTACTACACCTGGCCGGACATTCGGCCAACATCGACAATGGTGGAAAACACCATCAATCAAGCTGCAGCTCCAAAAAAGGCGACATCATCGCACCACGCAAGCGAGAACATCGGTACACAAATTGCCAAAACCGACGACAACGGCACTCCTCTTTCTTTGGCTCCTCTGCATCATCAAGGCGCCACGGGAGAACGGAGACAACATACCATGGTGCCCCACTCTCGGTTTTGGGACGTCCTTCAATGGCGACACCAACAACCATCGCGACGTCGACTACGCGACTTTGGCAGCAGGGACGACTCCAGAGCCATACCAGTTGGCTCCCATGTTCCTCAACGACATCTACGTCCAGTACGACTACGCCAACAAGCCGTGGGCTGCAATACACCAGGAGGCACCCTACACAGAGAAAACGGCGATCCACCTCGCCCAAGAGTTCGACGCTTCCATCTTCAGCAAGCCTCACTTTGTGAGCTTCACCGACGACGACAAGAGGTACATACCACCCACATCAACCTGCTACCTCGATGGTTTCGTCACTACCCCGGAGGCTCCCATCCTTCATCACCTGGCAACACGAATTGGTAACAACCTACTCCGCATCGCTGGAACCATCAAGCTCCAACCAGGAGCAACAGCTTGGACGCCAGCAATGGTTATCGTCTTCCTCGGCAAACATCGCTCCTATGTCACGGCCTTATCAAAGGTACTACAGGGTGTTCTGCGCAGCCAAAGAAAGGTCGGCATCTCCATCTTCACCCGGCACACCAACAACGACAACGGTCGCGAACGGCAAGCGACGGCGCTGTCAGCGGAAGGGGGAGAAATGTCATGAACCAAAAAAGATCGCCGGAATAGGGCCCAACAAGGGGGGAACCGCCGCCACCTAGGGCCCAAGGCCACAGCGCGCGCGCCTCCCGCCGGCCGCCGCCATCGTCCGTGAACGCGCGCCACGTCGGTTGCCGCGCAATTAAGTAAGGAATATTTAAGGAATAAAGATAGGAATAAAATAGGGAATAAATAGGTTGCTTGTAAAAGAGGAATTCCAATCTATAAGTAAACCTCTAGATCTATCTTAGCATGCAAGTCTCCCTCGGACTATAAATACAAGGGGCATGTAGTCGGTTGAATCTTAAGAAGAAATAAATTAAAGGGGTAACTCCCAACAGCTCTCTAGCTCTAGGCTCTCCCTCTCCCTCACCTCGCGCCGCTGGCCAGCCAGACCACCGCCGCCGCTGCCGCGCACGCCCCGCCGCCGACCGGCCCCGCCCCGCCCGGGCGGCAGCGCCACCGCCCCACGCCCGCCTCCTCCACCAAGCAGCACCGCCCCTCCCTTCCTCTCTCTCCCTCTCTCTACTACCTCGCCATCGTCATCAATCTACGCCACCTCGCCGCAAATCGTCGTCATCACCACCGCCTCGCCACCTTCATCACGCGACGATCAGCAATCAGTGTCAATTCCGGTCCAATCTAGCCGGAATCTGACAGAACGGCTGTCCCTGTAGGAGACGAGGCTAGAGAGTAAATCTTCGTGTTTTTTCTCTATATTTTTAGTCAAACTTAAGATATTTTGGCTCTCCAAGATTTTTGGAATAACCTATAATTTTGAACGGAAAGAGTATGAGAAAACCCCACGTAGATATGCTATTGATCATTACACTACTATACACGGTTCTTGACTTTATATCTCGAGTGCTTCCGGCGCCTTAGATACGGTTGTTGACATAGTATGCTGAGTGCGCAATGCACGAACAATTTAATTATTCTGTACAATAAAACTGCTGCCGAGGTACCAACAGCGTGCACCTTGAATTGAATATATGCTTGGTGGATATTTAAACAAACACATGAGCACTAGCTAGGAAAAGCACAGCTCCGAGGTACTGCAAAAGTGATCTTTCAAAAAGAAGCTACTGCAAAGTGATAAGACTAACAATGTGCTTTAGATCCTCGCAAAACAATATCCCACAAATAAATATGTTTGTGGTCGATGTCATATGCATGCAAACTGACTCATTTTACGTAATAGCATGGTGCATTTATGTACAGCCTAGTGCATTTTCTTAAACACCCTCCAGACCACGGAACTTTGATTCCTACACACTATGCAAATTCGGGTAACTACACGTTGACACGGGTGGACATGCGGCTGACCACTGAGCATTCCTGCTCTTCTGTCATCACAATAAAAGGGAAACAGATCGAAGTTCAGAAAAGTTGCGCTTCAGGCAGCACCAAAACTTTCCGTGTTCAAGTATTCATTTGTTGCCTTTCGAAATGCTGCATAATCTTTGCCTTTATTTATATGAGTAGACACAATTACAAGAAGGTATATAGCGAGTTTTACAACGTGCGGTACAAACAACGTCTAGCTAGATGCCCTATGCATTAGAATTATTTCATATTTCGAAAACAAAGCAAAACACAAACACACGAAATAAACTCGATCGAAAATTAATTACACAGTAGGATGGCAGATGCAGCGATTGAGCAGGAGCAGCAGATGCATGCATGGTAGGCTTTATCATTTGTTCATTGGAGGACAGACGACATGGCCACAGCTGGGGCTATGGCCTGGCGTGGTTGGGGCCCAATCGGTGTTCTTGTTAGTTGCAGTTGCAGGCACCTGCAGCATCCTTGCGCGAGTCGGCGCCGGGAGCTGCATCACGAAGCACAAGGTGGTGCTGAGCAGCATCATGGTGAGCACAGCAGCGACGGTTTTCGGCGAGATGGCCATGGATTACAAGCTGCAAGACGACGGTGGTCCTCTTGACGCTAGTTAGGAGTAGCTAGCTACCTGGTTTGGAATATGGGATCGGCCGGGAAGAGGAGGATGGGAGAACTCAGCAGCCAGGTCCTTCTTTATATAGGCAGATCATTGTGTTGTGCCTGAGTGGTGTAGGAGTCGTAGTTCAAAAGATGAATTTTTATGGACCTGGTTAGTGGAGGACCGACACCACTTACACATGTTACAGGCGAATTGTTTAAGACATCAGGAATTTATTAGGTCATGACATTTTTTTTTTTGGAAAATCCTGCGGCAATGGAAAACCAATCCCCTAATCCTGGTTTAGTTTAGAAAATACTCCCTCCGTATTTGGTTGTGAACTGTGGACAGAAGGATGCGACACGGGCTCCAGACTGCGACGGAATGCTTGCTTTGCTCGCAGGAGGACGAGACTTATGACCACCTTCTCATCTCATGCGTCTTCTCCATGTGGTTCTGGCTTCTTCGACTTGCAGTGTTGCAAAACCTCTGCCCGCAGCCTGGCGACATGCTGGTTCTTTGGTGGCTTCGATCCTCGTCGTACGTGTCGGAGCCGTTTCGCAGAGGGTTCGACACGCTAGTGCTTCTCGCAACGTGGGAAATCTGGAAAGAGCATAATCGGAGAACCCGACAACATCTCCTCTACGCCGGGCGTAGCTACAGCGAAATATCAAATCCGAGGCGGAAGAGTGGTGTGCAGCGGGTTATCGGGTCCGGCGCCCCTGCTGACCGCGATCGAGTAGCCCGTTAAGCCCTTGGTCGCACAATTGTTCATTTTTAGTACACCCGATCGTGATGCGCCGTTCGAGCCGGCGATTTGTGTCTGTGTGTCGCCATCGATCGCAATAGCATCTCGCCGTTGAGCTAGATGGTTTTGTCAAAACTCTGATTTGTCTTGAAAATTACTTTGATAAAAATATACCAATAATAAATATTTTTATAGAAAATAGAAGTGTTCTAAACATCTTCTAATTGTGATATGGAGGGAGTACTAAGCTTCAGGCTTCACTAAACATAACAGGGACTAATATATGCAGCAGTTGTGTATTTATTAGTACTAAAAATTTATTAGACATTTTATTATTTCTAGTTTATAACTCGCTAGCTCTCTTGTCTTAGTGCTAACTTGACTCAATTCGGCTTGGCCTTTTTTAAATGAGCTGAGCTATCATTTTAGCTCATTAAGTTTGATTTTTTTTTGCGAGGAATTTCAGCTCATTAAGTTAATGAGCTAGCTTAGCTTTTACGGTTTCGGCTCCCCTAGTAGCTTCATTGTCGGAGTTTTTTTTTTTTTTTTGACAAAAACTTCATTGTCGGAGTTGAAGCTGTATGAGTGCAACGTTAGGCAAAATAATTCCTAAACAAATCGAGATGAGCTAGAGATGAACAAACAAATTTAACAACAGTTTATATCTTGTTTTAAGGGAAGGTGATCGGTCAAATTTGGAAGTTCAAGACAGCTAGGATTTTGATACTGCAGGTCAAGGTCAGATACGGTTACCATTCATATGCCTCCCAGTATTTGACTATTTTCAGAATAAGACCATCAATCTGCGTTCCTGATCACGGTAATGAGCATTCTACGTACTAAAAGTAACTGTAACACTCCCGGTCCACATTTCAGCATCAGCGCCAGGTTATCAAGGACTGTATCTCATGGAAGCATCATTAGAGTTTCAATTTGCAGACTGATCGAAGTACATTGGGGTGTAGTACGTAGTTTTTATGCTTGTTGACACACTTGTAATGAAATGACTAAATGAGCATATTTATATAACGCTCTGCGTACCATCACATTTTACAGGAGCCCAGGGGCCATTCGGTGGAGGAATCAACATCCAAGTTGGAGGTTCTAATTTGGTTCTCATACCTAGCTACTGGATATAGAAAAGAAGAGTCTTAAACAGTTCATGTTTTAATGGTGAAGGGATATATATCTATATGATTTAAAGAACCGTGCCACTGCAGATTGCTTCTCTTAGTCTTTGGGAATTGTGGTCATGTTACTACTTCCTAGTACTTCTAGTCAAATTGGGAAAAGGCACTTTGAAGCCATTTAGCTTTGTTTTGACTGGCTGGAACGGAACTCGTTCAATGGTTTATGCCAAGGTTCCATCAGACATCAAGCATCCTTTGTGGAACAAGAACAAGGCATCAACCTTTGTGGAACAAGACAACTGATCTACATTTACACATATTTTTGTCCTTTTATATTGATCACTAATAAACGAAAACAGCATGTTGTAAATCAAGATGTCAACGGGTACCCGAAAACCCGATGGGTTTTACCCGATAAAGTGGCGGGTATGGAACGCATTTGGTATCCATGGATACATTATTGGGTACAATCTGGTATCCAGCGGGTATGGCGGGTACGGGCATGGAAGTGTAGTATCCATACCCGTGTACCCATGGGTAAAAAATACCCGCACAAATGTATTGTTGGCCTCTACAATTTCAGCCCAACTAAACATATGGCCCAAGAAAATTGGCCCAGATAAGCACTTAGTGTATATATGGCCCAAGAAAATTGGCCCAGATAAGCATTTAGTAGGCTGAACTCGGATATGAACTCGGGTATGGACTACCCGTTGGGTAAAAATTACCCGTCGGGTACGGGTATGGAATGAAATCAGTATCCATGTGCTTTCGTGGGTAACCCGACAGTGCAGTTTGATCCGGCGGGTACGGATATGGATGGTTAGTATCCATCGGGTTTGTACCCGTTGCCAAGCTGAGTTGTAAAGCTGAAAGAGTTTCGTATTCTTGCCCAACAAACTAAATTGTGCCTAGAGTGAACAGAATCGAGGGAGTTCCACCCTTTAACAAGCTATTGATTAATTTATTTATCTATTGGTTGAAGCTATTGAAACAAGCTGGCTCACGAGCTAAACAGGTCGAGATAAGCTAGAGTTTTAGCTCTAACTGGCCAACCCGGTTTGTTATCCAGCCCTACTCACAGACAAACAAATTTTCAAACAATGATGATATCAACAAGCTGCAAAACAAAAGTCACCTGTTTGAAGAGAGAAGTTAAGTGATCGGTCAATTTTGGAAGTTTAAGAGACTGCTAGGACTTTGATACTTCAGGCCAGGGTTGAAAATCAGATATAGTTACCAATCATATGCCTCCCAGTATTTTCAGAATAAAAACCATCAATATGAGTTCCTGACCACTATAATGAGCATTCTACTAAAATTAGCTGTAACGCTCCTGGTCCACATTTCAGCAGCACCAGGTTATCAAGGACTGTTATCTCATGGAAGCATCATTAAACTTTCAATTTCCTAACTGAAGTACATTTTTGTAGTAGTTTTCATGCATGTTGATACACTTGTAATGAAATGACTACATGAGCATATATATATATATAACGCTCTACGTACCATCAAATTTTACAGGGGGCTCAGGGGCCATTCGGTGGAGGAATCAACATCCAAGTTGAAGGTTCTAATTTGTTTCTCATAGCTGGATATAGAAAATGTTTAATGGTGAGGGATATATATCTATATATATGATTATGATTTAAAGAACCGTGCCACTACAGATTGCTTCTCTCCGTCTTTGGCAATTGAGGTCATATTCCTAGTACTTCTAGTCAAATCAAATCTGGAAAGGGCACTTTGAAGCCATTTAGCTTTGTTTGACTGGCTGGAACTCGTTCAAATGTTCATGCGGAGGCTCCATCCGGCATCATCATCCTTTGTGGAACAAGAACAAGGCATCAACCTTTGTGGAACAAGATAGCTGATCTACATTTACACATATTTTTGTCTATTTTTATTGATCACTAATAAACGAAAACATGTTGCTGAGTGAAGCCGAAAGAGTTTCATATTCTTGCCAACAAGCTAAATTGTGCCTACAGTTGACAGAATCGAGGGACCTGCACCCCTTAACATCAGGGCTCAATATGCTCTTAAAAACTTTATGCAAAGGACAAAGTTTGAACATTTGAAATCAAACCTGCCTCAAGGTGGTGAGTTGAATTAGCATCCTGTTAAGGTAAGAGGGACACAACTATAAATTATTTGGGAAAAATCAACCTGGGTCTGGTTTATGCATAAGAATAGAAAGCAAACAGAGCATTTTTTTTTTCTTTTGCATCTGGTTTATATGCATAAGAATAGAAAGGAAACAACTTTTTTTCCTTTTCCAGGGAAGAAAGGAGCCAAAGCTTGTGTATAATTTCTCGGTACAACTTCATCCTCTTCTATGGATACAAGAACTGCAGACAGCTGTGCCAAAAAAAAAATATAATGTAGCAATTAAAAGAAGGCTAGGAGAGATTTCTAACACTTGGGACTAAACATTGAGGGCCCTTTATTCAAAAGCAGCAATTCCAAAATGCTACAGTAGTTAGGTGGTGCAAAGAAACACAGGCACCATTGCAAGTTAGGATGGGGAAAGGAAAATCAACTCGTAATTGTAGGATGGTAAAATTCAAGGCATAGTATCAGGTTGATTTCACAGCAGTTGCGATTGATTTAAGAAGAGCTGGTGTTGGCCTTCTTAGAGTGTGGGTGAGAAGGATCATAAGTGACAATAGAGTCAATGCTCCAGCTTGGTGCGCTGAACCCAAGGAGGTTGGAACATACATCAATAGTGTAGATATGCCCAATGTAACCTGAAATAGAATATTTAACATCATTATTATCGATGTTGTACACTAGTTCCTTAGAACTTGGTTATACTCTTCATGTGCCTCAAAAAATGAACTTGTTAACTGCATCTGGCACATCAGCATGCATATTGGATTGTGCACAACAATTGATAGTTATATAAGTTACTAGCAGGAACTAACAAACTGAGCTGGATGTATTACCTGGAGAGCAGCCATCCCAAGTGTGCTTCCAATCAGTGACTTGACTGCTGGATGCATGTCTATTCTCCTTGCAGCCAACCATAATCCACCCACAGAGAGTAATGTTGTTGTTGCGAGAATTCGGTGATTGAGCTACAAGAATGAGAAGAGCTTGTTAGTCACAAGACAGGTGAAGAATTCTGGACTAACACAACTCCTGTGGTGATGCACTCAAAATTTTCTGGTGATCAGATCATCAACGCATATTGACACAAGAACTTACTGTAATACTTATATGACACTTCTTGCAAAATGGTCAATGCATACTTTATGAAGAAACAAACTGTTATGCTACTGTACTGCTTATTTTGTGGTTTTGCCAAAATGAATTGCTCAAAAAAACTACTCCCTCCACTCCAAATTATATGTTGTTTTGGCTTTTCTAGATATATATAGTTTTTACTATGTACCTACACATAGCATACACTCCCTCCATTCCAAATTGTAAGTCGTTTTGGATTTTTTAGATCCATAGTGTTTATTATGTATCTAGACATAGTGTAAAGCTTATCTAGAAAAGCCTAAACGACTTAATATTTTGAATGGAGGGAGTATCTAGGTGCATTGCAAAAGTTATGTATCTAGAAAAGTCAAAACGACATATAATTTGGGACGGAGTGGCAAGAAGCAAAGAGAATGACTGAAAACTCTCAGATAAAATATGCCAGACAACATGTGGAGCTGAACTCTTTTGTATGAGAACATGAACAGATCTATAAACTTAACACTGCAAAAAAAAGCTACCTGTACTGTAGATGTATTCTCAAAAAAATTGCGGATGAAAGGCTCCATACTAAATACATCTTCAGGAATCCAACTGTCACCCATCTTTGGGAATGAATTGTATGCATGCCCCTTGTCATAGCAGTAATAAATAATTAGATGAAAGAAAGAAAACATAAACTTAGTTTCAAGACAAACTACAAAACACAAGCGGAGAATGTAATACGTACTGCATCATTGCCTGCAACAAATGCTCCAGATATTGCAGTAATCCCCACAACAGCACTGACAGGAATTGCCAACTTTCTGATTTTTGCTGCACCATTTACCCAACTCATTGATCCGGTTGGAGGATCAGGCATCACTACTGACAAAGCAGTCCACAGTATACCACAGTATATAACAAATGCAGATGTCAGGTGAGTTGCCAGCCTGTAAGGGCTAACCCTTGGTTGAACATACTCAGATGTAGGTTCCTGAGGTGAAAAAATAGTGAACTGAAGCTCAAAGCCTCAAAGTAATTAAACATGAAAGACCTTGTCTAATAAATACCTCAAGGCCACTTTTCACCATCCACCAGCCAATGAGTCCTTGTGCACCACCAAGTGCAAAAAGAGCCGACAGCCTGAGCCCAAGTTGGCGGGTAACATAACCTTTTGCAATAAAGTATGCAAAAGGACCAGCAAATACAAAGCCCAAAGCTCTTCCCCACATTCTGTGTGCATACTCCATCCAGTATATAAATTTGAAATCTTCAAGGCTCATTCCTTTGTTCACCCTAGATAAATGCTGCAATTGCATTAGCAGAAATATGGCATTCAAAGCAGCATCTCTTAAAGAAGGGAACTTATAAGGACAAACACAGAGAAACAGCAGGGGATAGTCATTATCTGTTTAAAGGAAATAAATAAAGTTGCTGAGAGTCCATGTGAACTACCTATCTATTAACTTGGTCAACAATTATAGAAGTTTGACAGCCCAGAACATTAGGCAATGTATGAACAAATGACAAGGATTGCTTCCTTACCTCTTGTATTCAGGTGAATGCTTGTATTTCTCAAATTCCAGCTGCCATGCATCGTCTGTAATTGGAGGTATTTCCCCTGTGAACTTCCAGTCAGTCATTGACAGCCCAGAACGTGTGAGCCGAGTAATCCCTCCTAGTAAGACCAAGCTGAATACCCAGGCAGCACAGCCAAAGAGCCATATCCCAACCGCCTTCTGTGCCTGAGGCCCTTTCGTAACAAGTAGCTTCAGTCCTGAATTTGCTGCTCCACTGGCCACAGTTGAGTTCAGTGCTGTCGCGGCAGTAGTTGACATTTTCCTTGTGCATTGACCAAACACGGTCTGCAATGAAGCAAGCATACAAATCAGATGAGAATTCCTTTCAGCACGCCAAGTCGAAGTAATGATTGTATACCATATTTTCTAAAAGTTTAAGAAATGGGTTGTGGAGTGTGAATTTCACATATGCAACAAAATCACATCACATGAGAAATTTTATTTACATTTTTGTAGTAATTGCCACAACCCAAGCACCATTTTCTCTTTAGCGTTTCGTCATGCAGAGATGAATCATGTATGCTATTCTGTCCTACCTGAAACTCGGGAGACAGATACAGCCAAGCAGTATTCGCTGCATCTAATTCACTATATCAATCAGATAAACTTCACCCCAAAATGGGCATAAAAGCCGATTTTCCCTACACAGGGTGGCGTCCCGGACCCATTTCCATCGAAAGCGATCAAATCACACAAGGTCTGGCAATTCCTCGAAAATGACGGCGTCAACATTTACCAGTGGGGGATGCGCGAGAAGAGCAGAGAAAGAGAGGCCCGCTGACCTTGGGAGCGAGGGATCGGAAGGCGTGGAAGGAGCCGAAGCGGGAAGCGGGAGAGAAGGCCCCCGCTGGCCCCGGCCTCGGAGGGAGGAGGCAGCTTCCGCCGCCGCCGCCGCAGGAGGAGGAGGGGAGGTGGATCCAACCCTAGGCGCTGGGGCCGGAGCAGGGCGCTCCTCGGCAGACGAGGCGTCAGCAGGGCGGATGCCTGGTCCCTTCCACGCCGGAGCAGCGCCGCCGCCACCCTGCTGCCCATCGCGGCCGGCGGCGGGGTCCGGCCGGCGGCTTGCGGAGGAAGTTGAACTGTTGGGGTAGGAAAGCACACGCGGGTTTAGTCGGGGTTTCGAAATGGTGTGCGTGGGGGTTTTAGGGGCCACGTGTAGGAGGTGAATAACTTTACCGGCGCCGTCACATGGTTTTGTGCTAAATCAGGGGGATTTTACCCACTGAAAATCTGTGATCACTGATCAGGCGCCTATGTCTCGGTCTCCTCCCCTTCACACACAAACTTCATATGCAACGATGATTATCTTTTTGGGGCTAAGTCTTCTAAGTATATGGGACGTGGATCGGCAATTTTAAGTTATTGGCT